>JAAQRM010000283.1:0-37593 GCA_013396095.1 Fusarium sp. NRRL 52700
GGGGAAGAGGCTCAAGGTGCATCTACCATCATATCACAACGTCAAATCGAATGGAAGACGGGTCAGAAGACGGATGACCCCATATATAACATGCGTTGGAAATGCAAACATCGGCCGACAATGCACCCCAGAAAACCGCACCTGGGGACCTTCAAAAAGCAATTGCAAGTCATGGTATCGCAACAACACCATACGACACGATACCAGTGGTGCCAATTCGGACAGAACCGGAGCTCAGCATACTACCTCATACAATAGGTCTCGTGAGCGGCAGCTGGTGGCGGTTCCTGCAGCATGCCGTACTGTCCTGTGCAATAGTTGCGCCCAGACCGACGGGCCCAGGCAAACAGTTGACCGTGAATTGAGGCTGACGGCCCGGGTAAGGGTAAGAGCACAGGACAAGTGTGATGAGATTTGGATCTATCGATGTCTACGCCAATGCCTGTTTACTGGAGCTGACTCGGTCGGTTCTGGGCTCGGCATCTTGTCGGTGTCTGGGGTGAAATGCCTAAATTCACAACCAGGGGCAATATTCCCAATGACTACGTATATCCTCAACACCATATTTCTGAGCTTTTGACGCCGAAGATTGCCCTTATTAAATGCCTGATATCTGGTGGCCGTTTCCGGGACCATGCCGGGAGGATCCGGAGGTAGGTCACCATGAGACAGACAGCTGCCACCAAGCTCGAGCTAGCGGCTACGTACAGGGGACTCAACTCTACAACTCTGCGGCTTTCCTCCACCATCTGATCGGCAAAGGGAAATGGAAAATTTACAGAGTGGAGGTGCCCCGGTATGAGACCGGAAGGAACATGATCAAGTCAGATTCAGGGGTGTTTTTGGAGCACCCGACCTTCTGTCCTCCCCTACAGGACCGTCCCGGGGCCTCTACAGACACGCACGGCGTTCATCCGAGCGGCGGGGGAGGTTTGGCCCGCGGCAGTGGATCAGAAACGCGGGCTTTAGCGGGGCAACGACGTAATCCCATTGGCCTGTCTCCATTCCATCGTCATTCATGATGGAGCCACGGCCTTGAGAAAGACGATGCAAGCCGCATGCTCAACATGATTTTTTCTTTCTTTCGTGTTTGCGATGGAGAAAACTCGATTGCCTTGACTTAAGGGCTGGTATTTTCTCTGTGCTATAGCAGCGGTAAGCTGCACCTATCAGTGTGATACTCAGCTGGTTGGGTCCCTCTCTTAGCCTCAAAGTCGACTCCATCTTCATCCCGAGCTACCTCACATACCTTACCTTACCTTACCTTAGCTACCTTACCTGCATACCCTTACCTTACTTCACCTTGGACTTCAGTCACTTGACCTCCTGGCTTCTTGGACTATTCGCTACGCTACCCCCAGACACGGTTTGTTACTCTATAGAGCAACTAGTTAAGGCAGCTGCTGTCCATTATTCTCGATTTCTTTTCCCTTCATCCATAGACCGCTCGCTCGCTGTTCAACCCCTCATTCTGTCCCCCACTTCATCCTCAGACAGCTTCTCCCCCAAGTCTTGGTTCCCTTGCCCCGGGTGCCTTTACTGCAGATCCCATCAAATTGATCTGAATCTTACTCTTCTCGGCCAATTCAACTTTGGGGTTGCATATACAGACGGATAGAGCTTCGACTGCCTCTATTTACTGCGTCGAGCAAAGTTGCATTGAGGCCACTCGAATCGGGTCAATTTGGCGTGTCATCGCCGTGAATCTCCTTCGTTGGGAAGGAACACACCATCCATCCATCCATCCATCTACGTGCCGTGGCTTCCTCATCTGATCTCAACTGGCTGGCTAGGTACCTACCTTACCTTCGGATCCAGCCCAGTCAACCCGTCGGAAAGAACTCACCCAGCTCTTTCCTTTCTCCTCACTCACCCTCCCCTCTGCAGAGTCTACCTCGGCTCACAGGACCACTAACATTCTGACTCCTACATTCTATCAATCGTCTCCGATTACACTGTCGTCATTCTAATCTCGTCCTCTACTTTGTTTGATGCCTCTGCAGTATTGGAGCTTCATCAGATCTGATCAGTGCCTGGCTCTTGTTTGTAAACCTTGATTGCTCTGCTCAGTAGCAGCCGCTTTCAATTCTACCACCAAATCAACTTACACCCCATTTGTCGCAAATCATCAGCCACGATGCCTTCTCGAACTAACGGTGTCGGCGTTCAGGCCGAAGATACCAGGATCTGCGTGGTTATGGTCGGTCTACCAGCACGAGGCAAGAGTTATATTGCCCAAAGAGGTAGGGTCTATTTCTATCTGCATCTGCATCATGCGCCATCATAGCTGACCAACTTCTCAGCTCAGCGATATCTTCAGTGGCTCTCCATCCCTGCACAGACTTTCAACGTTGGCAATTACCGCCGTAATGATGCACCACAACCCACGGCCGATTTTTTCGATATCAACAATCCCGAAGGAGAACGCACCCGCCGTGCTGCCGCCGAGGCTGCTGTTGCCGACATGCTCGTCTGGTTTCGTTCTGGCGGCATTGTTGGTATTCTTGATGCTACCAATTCTACTCTGGAACGTCGCAAGTGGGTTCTGGAGGTTTGCAACGAAAACGGTATCGAGGTTCTCTTTGTCGAGAGCAAGTGCGACGACGAAGAGCTCATCATGGCCAATATCCGAGACGTCAAGACTACCAGCCCGGACTACCGCGGACAAGACCCTGAGACTGCCGCCCTTGATTTCCGTAATCGCATTCGCAACTACGAAAAGGTTTACTGCACCATTGACGCTGACGGTAAAGAGTCTCACCTAACTTACCTCAAGATCATGGATGTTGGTAAGCAAGTCATTATCAGCCGTATCCGAGATTATCTCCAAAGTCGCATTGTGTACTATCTCATGAATCTGCACATCCGTCCTCGTTCAGTCTGGCTATCAAGAGTAAGAGCGATTACGTTGCGCGCTCAAATTCATCACTAACAATCTTTATAGCATGGCGAATCCTTGTATAACATTGACGGAAGAATTGGCGGTGATACACTCCTCTCTCCTCGTGGTGAGCAATATGCCAGGAAACTTCCCGAACTCGTCCGAAAATCAGTTGGTGTAAGTCAGCCGCACCCTAACATTTTTCATGTGGCTAACACTGGGTTAGGACGATCGACCACTGACAGTATGGACCTCAACTTTGCGACGCACTATTGCTACTTCTCGTTTCCTTCCCCAGCACTACAATCAACTCCAGTGGAAGGCGCTCGATGAGCTCGACTCAGGAGTATGCGATGGCTTGACTTACCAGGAGATCAAGGACCGATATCCCGAGGACTTTGCCGCTCGTGATGAAGACAAGTACAACTACCGATATCGTGGCGGAGAGTCGTACCGTGATGTTGTTATCCGCCTCGAACCCATCATCATGGAATTGGAGCGAAGTGAAGATATTCTTATCGTCACCCACCAAGCTGTGCTACGATGTATATATGCATACTTCATGAAGAAGGACCAGTCTAAGAGCCCTTGGATGAATGTGCCCCTACACACCTTGATCAAACTTACCCCAGGAGCCTACGGTACCGAGGAAGTTCGCTATGAGGCCAATATTCCTGCTGTCAGCACCTGGAGAGGCAAGGGTAGCACCGCTAAGCACGAAAACCCAGCCCCTGGTGTCATGTAATACGATATACAACATTGTTAAGTTTTACAAGGGTCCTGCGACCTGTACTTGAGTATACGGCGGACATGCGCCCGGTGGATGACTGTTACGATTTGAAATGAGCGTGCATATGGATCAGATTTAGGGGTACGGTGAAACGGCAAAGCATTCTTGAGGAGCATTCTATGACTACTTGCTATGAAGAAGAGAGCTCGTACGATATCCGCAGGAACTCAGGGTTCAGGAACAAAAACATACACGGCATAGCGTCACGAAAGACACAGCGTTAGGGTTTCGGTACGGCTCTGTACAGGATCAACGGCGTTTTTTACTATTTGTCTGATAGCGGATCAGGCTGGATAATGATTAGCGTCTCTATAAAAGTGACATCGAAGAACATGAACAAAACGAATTACAAACTCAATGATGGCTAGACATGAGAGCAATTGTCCGTTAAGTGAACTGAAGTTGGGTAATGCGGGTAGTTGAGAACAAATTCAAACTATTGTGGTAATACTTGACATTGAATGCCAGGTTTTGTGATCCCCTGCTTAGGATGTTACCGTGTCCTGGCTAATAACTAGGATGCTTCTTTTCTGCCCTCGCAAGAACCAAGATTTCGGTTCCTTAACTCATATGTGGGACCATGGTCTACCAGTACAATGAATCGCGAGAACGACTGAAGGCGACATACTGAGATCATGGACGAACATCGTCTCCACAGCTGACAATTGCCAATCAATCGTTCAACATCCGACCATCTCACGAAGTCTGTAAGCTCCTGCGCCGATTATGGCATCGGAGAGCACCCAGCAATAACTCATCAGCCTCGCCGGGGTGGAGACCGCCGAGAAGAAGGGCAGGGTGCGCCAGTAGTTGCTCGGTGGGGTCGATCTTGGTACCGACCCAAGTGGGAGACTCATCGAGATCAAATCAACCTCTTAGACAGCGCCCATAAAAAGGGCCTTTCATGCCCTTCAGTCCTTCCTGAGCTATTCAAATTTATATCTTCTGAAAGCTCTGAAGACACGGTGGGCCGTGTTCGCTCCAAACCTACCATGGCCACCTGTTTGGCCTTGCAGGATAAAATGTGCAGAGGTATGGGGAAGATGCTGGCTTACGCGATTTCCCGCCATGGCTTTAGTCATTATGATCGTGTGAGCTTTCGTTCGATTGTTCTGTGGAACTCGGCAAGTGGTGTGAGGCGCAGTCTGTACCGGTATTGGTGTCAGATTTCCAGACTTCCTGTTTCGGCTGATATTCTTCGGTACTTTGTCGCTTCTTTGAAACCATCTTCTTGGTCAAGGACGGGGTTTGTGATCGGGTTCCTCCGCGGCGCTTCTCTTTGCTGCGTGTGGCCTTTGACATCGGCCAAGAGCGACGGAATCTTCCAGTAGTTGGTGCAGTCACACTGGGAGCTGCAGGTGCACTGTGCCGAGATTGCAGTTGACGGAGGAATGTGTGGTTGGGATTGTCATGGCAAGTGCAGCAACAAGGAGCGAGGTTGGGCCCGGAAGCTTTGACGATCTTGGCAATGAGCTCGGCCATGGACAATTCGATATGAAGCTTGACGAGATATGCAAGCGGGTGAAACTCGACGTATCTGGCACAAGGATTAGCTGACGGGCAATACACACGGGAGTTCCAACATACAGAAATGTATTCCGCAATGACATTGACCCAATGATCAGAATCTATTTCGAGTGTCAGCCAGCTGATAAAAAAAGTGTTTGATAATGAAGATTTACATCCATCGAGATGGAGACGATGACCATCACCAGGTTGAAGCGATACAACACAACATACTTGGTTAGGCCGTACGATATGAGGGACGAGCGGACAAGATAGACAAAGTAGAAGTTCAGAGCCAGGTCAATAACCGCAAAAATCCCTTTCTCGATTCGGTCCCAAATGTTGTTGATGTCGATATAAGTCTGGCTAATTTGCAGTCGAGCCGGGATCCAAATACAAAAGACTGAAACGTTAATAAGTGCCAAGATAACAAAAATCCCCCATTTTAGCCGTCGAACGATGGTAGGTGAAACGTGGAGGAGGGCTATTCGATTGACAATGATTTGCATGATGCAATGGATCTGGAATACCCAGAGGAGCACTGTAGAGTTTAGTCCGGGACTGCAAACTCGAGCCAGCCAACATACAGATGAAGAAGTATATTAAGAACCTTGAAGTGATATGGTTAATCATTGAGCTTGATGTCACTGAAAACAGAGATTCAGCAACCAAGACTCACCCTGGACGAATAGTTCCTCGAACATAACCCCAGCCAAGACCTCCAATAATGGCACTGGAGACCAATTCAAGCCAGATCAAGACCATATATGTTGTAATTCTTTGTGCGCGCTTCCATTGATGATATGTCTGAATGCCCACACGAATGAGACCAAAAATTGCCAGACACAGAGTCATGCCAAAGGCGATGCTGACAATGGCCCAGTCAGAGCAACTTGGCTCGTGGTATTCGAACCATGGTGGAATAAGCAGCCCGCCCTCCTTCATTGTATCATGGCTACCGACGTGATTAGAGGCAAGAGGCCAGATGGTTGGTGAGTGGTGATGGTTGAGTGTTGAGCGGTGCACACGATTGAACCCCAGTTAGAAATACCCGGCTTGACCTCGATGTTTTGTAGCAAGGGTCTCAGTTTATCAAAGCTGGGGGGGGAGGGGTCGAGTCAAAATCAAGGTCGAAAGCCACGAAAATGTTGCAAGAAGCAAAATACGATCCCCACGCCACCGAATCTTTGACGTCCGTATCAGGGCATTTCTGTAATGCACAGCAAGCTGAGGGTTTGTCGAGGAGGCGGGTTACGCGGAACAGAAGGACCGGTGCAATGCACGCTGTAGTGGTAGCGTCTTGCCCAGAGGCGGATCCTGGACTAAAGACTGGACGTTGAGGATGTGGCGCTCCTGTTGTGGAAGTTCGATAGCCCGGGTGTGGAGGGTTAGTTACTTTTCAATATCACCTGGCTACCTACAGAGTCGAGTGGTGTCTGACGGTGAAGAGGATGTTGATTGTCACCGCCTCGGTTGAGCTTTTCTTTTCTGTAGGGATGGGATAGAGGGCACTTCCAACAACAAAGCTGCAGGGAGGAGGATGGAGGGCCCTTTTGTCCATTCATCACCATTGACTAGTCCACGGCATTGTGATTGCTGAGACATCTTGTTGAGCGCATTCGTGATATTTGAGCCAGTGATTTCCTGGCCATTGGCGACTTGCTATGCCATTATCCATAATCCGCTCCACGGCGATGGAACAGTAACAACAGCTCTAACGCCGGTGGATGATGACTTGGCTTACAGCAAGCGACCGATAGAGTTCATCGGGGCGCGGGGACTTGCTTGGTGAGGATAAAGCCAAGACAAGGCAAAGCACGAAGGCCCGTCGATCTTGGTGTAATATGATACGTCAGAGGCAGCTGCTAAGTTAGGATCTGTCTCTGCCGTCATGCAATTGCCGAATCTAGCTAGATTTGACAATGAGAGCGATTTGCGCTAGGAGAGAGCACGGTAGAGGTGGTTGGGTTAGAGGATGAAGAATCCGACATTGGACATGCAATTCTTTCAAGGGAGAAGTTACCTTAGTTGTAATTTCGATGCCAACCTACCTACTTAGGTACCTTACCTACTAAATGACCGATAATTCCATCCATCCATCGATTTGGACAGGAGCGCGGATTACATAACCCTACTAAGTGCCGGTTCAAAGATGGAAGACCATTAGGAAAGTTAATATAGGTAGTACCTAATATCGCGCCTTACAAGTATTATCCCAATCTGCAGCTGTCAAAGTACCTACCGATCGATTCAAGTCCTGAGATTGTACTTCGTCCATATATCAAACGCAATCATCTCAACGGCTCACCTAAGTACTTTTGAGGATGATGTATGAAATAAATATCTATCTATACCTATAGGCTATTCAGGAAGAAACAAGACAAAAGCTGTGAGCCTTATTACTGCGTTTAATCACGAACTGGGCTCGGCCGAATGGGGTGTATTCACAGAGGTTGAACAGTGTAAAAGTGAGTGATACCAAGCAATAGTCTAGCCATCAACACCAAACATATCATCACCAACACCCAACTTGACCACCGTGACTAAACGGCCCATAGTCGTACCATTTCATGTATTTAAAGTTGAAAACTCTCCCAGAAACCACGATGCCTCATCTGTCAACTCCCCCCATTACCCCAAAACTCGACAACTAACATTATGTCTTTCCTCTTTCAACCCCCCATCTTTGGGGACTACATCCTCCCAGTGGTTCCCCTGATCGTACCTACGACGCCGGTTATTCTATCACAGTTCACCATAACACCCGTTCAGCCTGTTCGACTGTATCGGCCTGTCTTTTCTCCACCCATCAGGATCAAGGTCATATACCACCGTGCAGGAACCGTTCTCGCCTCGAACGATGCCTGCTACAACTATCCCCCAGCTCGAGAAACAGTTCTAGAAAATTTGTCTTGGTGGTCTGAACAGCATGGACTTGGAGATAAAGCTTATATCCGACGTTGTACACTCTATCTCACCAGAAGCTACCGCTCAATCCTCACTATCAACCCAATGGATGGACCTGTCTCACCACCAGATCTTGTCAAGAAGGTGTCATTTGGCGATATGACAGCGCCAGATTTCCATACGTTGATGATGTACACAGTGACAAACAACTATGGAGCCTTTATCTTGGTCGATGTAAGTGCATCAGCTGGAGGATAGTAGTTGAGGATAAGAAGCAGACAGCTAATAGAATTCTCTAGCACGGTTATGTGCCTATTAAGATTTTGGCCCAGCAAACCGATGACGACCAAAGTACTCCCCGGAGCGGAAATTCAAACGATACCACTGAAAGCAGCCAGAATAAATCAACTGGCAATACTCGGCCTTCGCCATCATCAAACTCTTCAACGGATGCGACCAACACCAATGCGCCTGAACCTTTGAACCCCGGGGATAATATCGCCTTACCTGATCCAGTTGCATCAGAAAGTGATACTTCCCCTGCGGCGACTAATACTGAGCCGGCACCTAAGATGCCTAAAGTTGCAAGCGTGGAGCCTCATGGCACAGGAGAATGAGGGGATTTGCAAGCGGTCAAGCAGTGAAGAGGTATCATTTATTAGTTTCTTCTGAATCCATTGACAGTATCCGAAGCCCTCGAAGTAAATGGAACATCTCAAACTGTGACTGTAATCGTGTGTTGTTTGGAGGCATCTTAACCCAAGTTGTCACTGTCAGCCCCTGGTCAGCCCAGATTCACCCCAACGCTCGCCCTTTTCTGTGTGCTCATCAGAAGCAAAGCATCTAGGTATGTCACTGAATGAGAGCGGAATATCGGGTGCAGTAGTCAAAACACGACCCCTCACTTCAATAACATCTCAGGTGGCCTGAATTACACACAACACCCCCGCTTCCTCAGCCTTCTCACCATCATTGTCTTCGCCTCATCTCCCTGTTTCCTTCAATCTCTGAACCTCAGCGTTACCAAGTGCCATGGACTTGTTCATCACTGCACAAGAGCCCTTTGCGCATCATCCACTCAAGGCCAAAAGCTTTCCTTCAGCTCTGAGCAACTCCTCAACCGACAAGCCTCCAGGTGATGCAAGGCCTCTTGTGCCTCTCCCACCAGTTTCACAGCTCGAGTTTGATCTCATTGTTCATGATCCCTGCCATGACAGCACTCTCACTGGCTCGTGGGATCCTCTCCCGACCCCTCTGAGCATCCCTCTCAATACCTCCAGGGTTCATCTCCTCAACCTCCTCCGCGAAAAGCTCCCTGTCGTCGAGGCATCCAGCAAGAATCGTCTCAGCCGCCAAGTCCGCCGACCCAAGCTCATCTCTGCTACGCTGTACTAGACCTATGGCGGCAAGATTTACCCGCTTGGACCTAGCGACAAGGAGTGGCATTATCGTGATCTCGTCACCAAGACAGACATCATGGCTCGCTCTGAGCTTGAGTGGTTTCTTCTCAAGGAGATGATGGCTTCGTCTAGAGGGGCACTCAAGTGCTACATCTCCGTTCGTGGTGAACACCTCCCGGCCAAGAAGGCCTCCGGCTGGTGGTTCAAAAACAATGCCTGAGAGCACATACTCCAGTACGTTCACTCAGCTCGATCTCCGGCCAAACTATTATTGAGTACTGATTGAGTAAAAGGACATTGACACCAACGATATTGCGATGAAGCTGACCGACCGGCGAGGTGCACTTTAGGGGTAAAGGGGAGGGACATTTGTTGGAACATGATGTATGCAATAAGAGCAAGAATATTCCAGGGAAGGAAACTAATACGATATTCATCCACGCATTAAAATGCACCGATAACATCGTCTTATTTGCTCATGGAATTGCTAGTTGCCTTGTCTAATGCTGTCTCGCCACAAGCGGTACAAGATATCAACAGAACGCTCGGCAAAGGACATGATTTCTCAGTAGCCAATGCCTGGACAGATTGGTCCATGTCAGATTACTCTGCTTCGCTTCTGCTTCGTGCAATATCGGTTATTGGGTTGTACTAAGTGGCACAGTGAACCTCTGTCCCAGACATTGCTTTATCAAAACACTCATCAAGCAGCAGAACAGTCAACACTTGGACAGACCAAAGACTGAGACAGACAGACAATTCGAATTAACATCGTAAAGACCAAACTCCATATTTAGCCTAGGTATAATCTGAACAAACCCATAATCCTCGCGCCATCAGGCTGCTCCTAAGTCAACACAACACAACGCAACGCGACACGGCACGGCACGGCACGGCACAGTACAGCGCAACCTCAGCTCCTCTTCCGCATGATTTTGGTCTTTAGCTCTTAAATTAACACGACCATTGACGGCAACAGCATGCTCAACGAATCCACCTGCGTCTCCAAACTCCACCCACCGTATACACCTATTTACTTGCTGAGCATCTTTTTCAGATAAATAAACAAGATAAAGGCAAATGCAGATGACAAAAGCAAGTAAGGGTAACCAAGACTTTCGACGCCAGCCTGTGCCCCAGGCCCTGTAGTCGTACAAGAGTACAAGAGTAGGCAACTTCAACCACATTGCCTAAATTAATCCCCTCATCTCCCCCTCCCCTCTATTGGTGAGCGTTGATGCTCAAGAAACAGGCCCATGACGATGTCGTTTACTATCATTATGTGCATGTTCCAACATGCGTGGGTCTCGTCATCCGTGTCTCCAATTCACTGCCCAGATAAAAATAACTGAACAGTGAAAATGTGTGCTCAACAAGGGGCCTCTCCAAGGCATCCGTTATGCATTGACGAACAAAGCCAAGATTGTATGTGTGTGGAAATACACGTCTTCCAAATACCTTCATTCTGTCACAACAAATATCTTCTCCAGACAGGCCTATAGCAAAAACAAATACGAAGTGACGCCGCCATGCAAAGTGATGCCGAATAAAACACTCAAATATCTGGCTGTGCGAGATAATGAAGCAGCCCATCCCTTACTGGGCTGGCGGGTTCCCCTTGAGACGCTTTGGCATCCTTGGTGTAGGTGGTTTGGCATTACGTGGCATTCCATTGGCAGCAGGCGTAGGTGCTCCAGATCCATCCTCCTCTTTCACTGCTGATGGCCGTCGGCGCTTGTTCGAAGCGGGGGATGTGTTTGCACTGGGGCCGCTAGAGCCAGTGCCCTGCTGGCTTTGCTGCATCTGCATTCCGGGGGCTTGCATGTGTCCAGGTGCTGGGCTGCCCATGTGTGGTGATCCAGGGAGATTCATATGAGCCGCGGCTGGGCTTGCACCCATGGGAAATTGTCCGAAACTCGGTGTGCGGGCCCCGGGAGGCATTTGTTGACCGTTCATATTGGGCGGAACTCCGTTAATGTGTGTTGAGACATACTGATCGAGAGCTTGGTACGGGCCTAGGCCGGGGTTCGAATGATAAAATTGGAATAATGGGTTCATCTGTCCCATCACTTCAACAATCTGGACATTGTTCATTAGCGTCACTCTTACTTACGTTGAGTGAGCTGTCCCTACCTCAAGAAACTGGAAGACAGCTTCAGTCACACCTTTGCTGTTGACAGCCGAATCCGGCAGGTCAACTAAGACCTCTGGTGGTTGGGTTTGGGGTGACTTCAACTGTCGACCCTTGCCCTTCTTCGACAATTCGGGTGATTTGCCATCCTGCGAGTTAGTTTTATGCCATTCCTTCATCCACATGTGGGCGGGCTTCGCGGCATCAATAACCTGCTTTCGTGAGATGAATTCGTCGTGGCTCGTGGTGAGGAACTCGAAAAGTTCGATCTTTTGTTCAGCGTCGAATTGTGCTCGGAGCGTACCACTAGCGACCAACTATCACAAAGTTAGTAACTCGTTGGCTCAGACCAGTCAGAATGTCTTACATGAGACCCAGTCTCGAACCAATAAACGAAACTGGCCTTCGAATTCTCGATACAGTGGCAATCGCCAGGAAGAGGTCGGTCTGTCACACCCTTGTCCATGATCAACTGCATATTCTTCACGCCACTGCCGAAATGTGTGTGAAAGTATCGAGCAATCGCAGGATAAGCGATTTCATATTGCTTATCGGTCGTATCCTCGGCGTCGGTAATATGCAACGAATGACGAAAGACACCGTTTGGTGAGAAAAAGCGCATCACAAAGCCGTGCCAGTATGAGAGGTCATCTCGGCCCTTTGAGCCCTAGATATCTCTTGTTAGCTTGTCATTGAGAACTCCATCACGATATATCTTACAGGGAAGCCGCTCAAGTGTTCGCTGAATTGCATCAGCTTTAGTAAACACTGGCCCTTCATGCTATCTCGTCGCTGCTGCTGCAGAATTTGGCTTTGAATTGCGAGTTGCTGCGCGGTTGAGGCACTCATCTGATGCTGCTGAGGCTGGGCTTGTGGCTGCGGTTGTGACTGTGTCTGGGGCTGAGGCTGCGGTTGAGCTTGTGGTTGAGCAGGAGTTTGTGGCACCTGGGGTTGGCTCTGTCCAGGTGGAAGTTGGGTTGGCTGAGCAGGGGTTGAGCTGGGAGTTTGAGCTGGTGTTTGAGGTCCAGTGGGAGCGGGTGTGCCAGCCTGCGATGATTGCTGAGGTGTGTGCTGAGGCTGTTGCTGACCAGGCTGCTGTTGCTGATGTTGCTGCTGTTGTGGTTGGGGTTGAGGCTGGGGTTGAGGCTGGGGTTGTTGGCCCTGCTGGTTGGCCATCTGATTTTGAAGAGCGAGCTGATTTTGCTGTATAGCTTGTATGCTCTGAGCGTTCATCTGCATCGTTTGGCCTGGATTAGGCCCAGCTTGCATTTGCTGAGCATGAGCAACGTGTTGTTGCTGCTGCTGCTGCTGCTGTTGCTGTTGTTGCTGCTGTTGCGCCTGATGCTGTTGCAGAGCAAGCTGCTGGGCCATAATCGCTTGTGCTTGTGGATGCTGTCCCTGATTTGTTAGCTGAAAAGACGCGAATGGTGGGTAGGTTATCATTTGACTTACCGGAGCCAGGCCTCTTCTGAGTTGATGGAGCTGCTGAGGGTTGAGTTGGCTAAACTGAGCCATGTTCATAGGTATACCGTTTTGAGCTTGGTAGGCTTGCTGAGCCATGATTTGTCGCGCTTGCTGTTGTTGCTGAAGTAGATGTTGCTGCTGTCGCATCGCAGCCATCGCTTGCGGATTACCAACTGTGAATGAGCCAATTAGCGCTTGCGCAGGGACAGGGATGTCAAGGACAGTGCCAGTAGGCCATCACATACAATGTTGTTGCTGGAGCTGTTGCTGAAGCATTTGCTGTTGCGCGGTGGGATTGAGGTGCTGCAAAGCATGAGCATTTGGGTTCGCACCCGGCGGCATACCGCCCATGAGGGCAGGGTTTACTTGTGCTCCGGGAGCAGAGACCATAGGTCCTCCGAATTGATGAGGCATTCCCCCAGGAGCACCTTGCTGGCCTGGGTTGTGAGGCATGCCACCAGGTCCCATGGGGTGGCCGGCGACACCTGGATGCCCCATGCCAGCGGGATGCCCAGAGAAATTCGGGCCCATACTTGTTGCCATCATGATTAAGTAGCCGGGTCGATTATCCACGGCGTGGATATCGACGATCGCGTTGAGATACTATCGCATACGTCGAATGATGGGAATAAAGTGAGATTGCCAGACGACGCGAATGGGTGCGCGAAAGACGATTGTCGGATGCTCGCAGTGGCTGATGATGTCTATAATAAGTATTTCGCGTGTCGCGATGAGACAGGACTGGGTGCACGGTGCGATAGTGATCGTGACCAAAAACGAGAAGGGGTTATAGATCAAGAGTGTGGCTGTTGAGTTTTCCACTGTGGAATCGTAGAGCGTCGAGGCGATAGGAACCGTCAAGGCATCGGCGAGGGAAAGAGATAAGTATTTGGTGGTGTGGTTTCGCGCTGCGAATGCGGACAAGAGAGAGAGAACAAGGCCGACGGGGGAAGAGGAGGTCGTGGGCGAATGAGGCGACGATGGGGCGAGTGGCACGTCACGAGATTCCAAAGGCCGGGACCAGCGAAGAGGTCGATAGAAGTAAACCACGGGACGGCCTGGAAAAAGTGAGGCCCAAAAAGAGCGCAAATCTAGGCGTTGAGAAAGGAATTGGTAGGTTTAGCAAACGACGGGGACCCAGGAGAAGGCAATGCGAAGACACGGGAGCGATGCCACAAAGAGGGTTGATCCGCTTTCAGTACGGGGATGGGGAGAAAGAATGGGAGTCGCAAGGACGGGGACTGGGCCGTGGTTGAGTGGGCGGCTGGGCTGGGCTGGGCTGGTGGGTAGTGTCTCCCGCGGATGCGATTAGGTTCAGTAACTTAATAAGGTACGGTTCGGTAACAGCACAAAACTGTACAGCGGATCCTGTTGTCTGCGTCTAGGTTCCTCGAAGTCTGCTCCGGCTCGGCTGTCTCTACTAAGGGCCTGGCTGGGCTGGGCTGGGCTGTGATAATGCGACGGCGGACCCGGTATTCAGGTACGCACGTTGAGCTGACGGACAGGAAAAGTAGAGGGCGCACGCAAGATACCGGGGTTGAAATCTGACGTGACGGGGGTGGTTGGTAAACTTGAGAATCAACCAGGCTGAATGTTGGTCGGAAACGAGAAGGAAGAGAAGAAGGAGAAAAGAAGTGGGAGAAGTTGGCAGACACACGAGTAAAGGAAGGGTGCTGCTGGTGGTTGTCCAGTTGTATTCTACCTAAGAGGGAGCCTGTGGACTAGACGGAACCATGGAAGCAAGGCAAGCAAGCGGATGTCGACCCAAGGCGTGCGTGGGCTGGCGGTATAAGACCAAGAGAGTGTAAGTTCAAAAAAAAAGTAGATCTCAGATCTAGTTGGCTTGTCTGCGATTATCCTCTCAGACAAGAGATCTCAGGGTGGCAGTGACTGCGTCGAAGTACATTCGATGCCGATAGAGATTCGATAATGATCGACGGGCTTGCTCTTACAGACCAGGGGAGATCTCACTCAACTCGCTCGTTCTCTGTCACAATCTCTGGGTAGCTGACTTTTGGGGGAGCCATTTGACCTTTACGTCTGGCGGAGTTGGGCGGGTGGGGCTGTATATGTGTAACAATGGCTCTGATTCGTTAACATGCAGAAAGTGGATAAACCTGTCGGCGGATTCGGACCAGGGCCCCGAGATAAGAGTGGATGTTTATGCACTTATTGAAGTACAAGACTTGTGCGGATCCGGCATTGACGAAACAAAGCAGCTAATAAAGGACACAAACCTGACAGCTACTGGTCCCCTTAATTTGTCTCCAATAAGCCTTCGAACGAGCTACTCGATAGGAAAATATTATACGTAAAACTTGAGGCAACTCCCCCCTTATAGACATCTTTTCTTGGATCCCTGGTGGCGCGAAGGTCCCTAGAACCGGGATGTCCCAAGTTACGTGCCGGCATTGATCTTCAACTGCGCTGTGTTGGCTGTTCCTCCAAATACAAAAAAAAAAAAAAAAAAAAAAAAAATTGCGAGACTTCAGGAAAAAGCAATACTGAAGTAGCACATTTTTCAATAAGAAAACTTGGCAGAAACTCGCAGAATCATGACGTGAGAACGCTGACAAGCTGGTTAGCCTGCCGGTATTAATTCTAAGACAGACAGCCCATCATTATCCAATCTACCCTTCCATCAGAGGTGGAGGACAAGACAAATTGCTTCATGCATCTATCGCGATGTTGAAGCGGGTCTTGAACTGGCTTCCGCCGCTAGCATCGAGAGAGGAAAAGATGCCGGTCACGTGGACTCAACACAGTGCCGCGCAAATGACAAATTTTCCTGCACTGTCTTGCAATATCTTCTCTCGATGCGGCTCTTACTTTTCTTTCTCCAAGCTTCAATCCTTCCCAACAACAAACCGCCTCTACCTACCTCCTTACACGAGCACAACGCGCGAGATCGCACGACGACTGTCTTCTTAGATCAGCTGTTTTGATTTTGAACGGATTCGCCCGAGCGACTTGCCGATGTGTTGGTTGTGATTAATGTTTGCTTTTGGCGGTTTGTTTGGCTCGCAAAAATTTTATTGCAGCCTCGCGACTAATCTGCATTTGAATGGTAAGCACCACCACTCCCTCACTTCTGCCTCCCAGCACTGCCTCCTCTGCATGATGACACTAGTTACATTCTTCTTTTCCCAACTGAATCGACCATGAAGAAGTTCTGTATTCGGGCCCCAGGCCTGTTACTTGCCAGTATCAACGTCTGACTACACAACCACACTTAGCCTTTCTAGCCCGCGCATATTTTGCCAGTCTCGCTAATATCGCTGTTGCAGATTTGAACAGCGTGTTATTCCCATACGACTAACTCAGCAGCGTTACGAGGCTTTCTGGAAACCAATGTAAGTTTCTGCTCATTTTTAACACATACACCAACCACTCCGTTTTGCATGATGAAAATTTCCTCTTAATTCGCAGTTTCCACTCGAGTCCCGATCGAGCCTTTTCTGGGACAGATGAGGGTTTATTCTTCCTTGGATGTCTGATCAAACACCATATCTTCACTTTTTGCTGCCGATTATCTTTTAATGGGTCATAAAGCTAACTGAAAAAGCTTTAGATGTTGACATGGAGACCACTCCGCGTTTTAACTATGATAGTATAATTGAATTCTCTTATCATGACTCTTCTCTCTCCTTCAGTTTTGTGACATCACTCATGTCGTTCTCGTGACGCTGTGCATTTTGCATGTAGTGTCATGATGGTGATGTATCATGACCGCGTGGTAGGCTCGCCTAGTCCACATCGGCAAGACCCAACAAACCCCTTCTGGTATGCAGGGATAGATGCCGACTAGATAGTTGGTCGTGGACCCTCATTTGGCATCTCTCAAAATTCATATTTTAAGGATGTGTCTGCAGTTTAGATGTTGGTTCATAGATTGTAAAACATTACTCATCACCATGCCAGGCGTTAACGTATGCGTAAGCTGCTAGACACGAACTTCGTCTCTCATGTCGTCTCTTCTCACCCTGCCGCCTACCATACCTCTCCTGTTTCTTCCCGTCCTTCCTCGTCCAAGCCAGTTCAGCTTCAGCATCTTACACAGCTCTACCACCCTCTCATTGCCTTCTGCACCTGCATCACCCGCCGACACGCCCGACAAAACACTCATACATTGCAGCATCCGACCAACCATCTCCGTAATGTGCTTAGAGTCCTCGACATTCTGCTCGCGTTCCCGTAGGCTGCCTAGAGAGGGCGGTGGTGGGATTCCGCTACCAGACGGTGTGAATGGTCGTAGAGCACCATCACTCCCGTGGCTGCCGAAGCTGACGTTACTGATCGCACGGCTACGGCCACCTGCCGATCCTTCGCCAAGAAGGGTTGTACTCGTTGAATTATAAGAAGCATTAGATGGGTCGAGAGACATAGCTGTACCAGGCCGACCGAAAGATTCAGAAGGGGACGTAGACAGCGATGCTTCCGGGGGAGAAGACATGGCCATACTTGCAAGCGACGAAGGCAGGAACTCAAGAGATAGTCGGGAGAATATTGTCTTGAGTGTCTCGTACCGCGGTAGAATGACAGTATCCCTGTAAGCGATGAGGACCAGCCTCCTAACATCGAGAACTGCTGGTGCCGGTGCTACATGGGCTGGTCTCTCTGAAGTAGATGCAGACGCTATAGCTCCGCCCCAGAAGTCCCGTGCCTGCTCTCCGGTCATAAGTGTACCACACCCTGAGACCTCCAAATCGAGTGGTAGGAAGACGGCTTGCATATATGGCAGTATGGAAGTAAAGGTAAACATCCAGAGCTCGACCAGCGTTGGTATAAATCGGTCTTCTGGGGTTTGACGTAGTGTCCGGTCAAGTGACAAGAACCCCGTGTGTAAAAGTTCTCGAAGATCCTCCAACATGGTATTTGGTGAGCGTCTATGCATGCACCACTGTATATGCATCTGTACAACTCTGTTAAAGTCTTCAACGGGGAGACGCAGGTCTTCCCCTTCAAATATGGCCAATAGCTTTGCCTTCAGGTACGGCCATGCATCGTCCAGTGACATGTGGTTGTGAAGACCGAGCTTTCCGGGATCGACAGGATCATACATTGTCGACTGCTGAGACAGAGACGGTAGACTACTTGGTCCTGGCCATTCACTTTGCAGATTGAAACTTGACTCGCTCTCCAGGCGACTATCAGATCGCTCGCCCAGTTTCTTATCCTTTTTGGCCTTGGCAAAGGTGGAGGAGTTGGGGCCAGGGCTCGGAGGAATGTTGAAGTTATACAAAGGGTTGGGCGCATTGGGATCTGTTGGTAACGAATTGCTGGCAGCTGATGATAGTGGGAGATGATACTCATCCTTGAGCTTGTGTTTTTGCCGTGAAAGAAAGTGGTGCTTCTTTTCCTTCTCTTTGCCTTTTTCCTTGTCCCTTTCTCTGTCCTCAGTGGGTGTTTCGATAGGTCGGATCGTGGCTGAAGACGAGTTGGTAAGGTTGTATATGGACTGATTGCTCGAGTCAACGAGACTGTTTGTGCTGAAGTTGCCGCGCTGAAGTGCTGATAGAGCCGAGCCAATCTTCCCTGGACTTGGTAATGGCTTTTCCTTGGCCTCGCCTTTTGTGCTGATCTTGCCTGGGCGGGAGAATAGCTTGACCTTTGACTTCTCCGCCTTGTATGGTTTCTCGGACATAGGGGGTGGAGGAGGCGGTTGTGAATATGGCTGGGGCGACGCTCTCGGGGAATTGTGTCCAGATCGAGGAAATACAACATTGGCGGCAGCTGTAGCAGCGGAAGAATGAGGCCCGCCAAGTCGATCTCCATGTCCTCCAGGATTGCCAAACCCATTATCCCGCGGCGCACTCGCCTCTGTCAAGCTCAACATAGGGGGACTCGTAGGCCCCTTGCTTCCGCTTCCGCGACGCACTCCATCGTTTTGATCGCCAGGGAAAGGCACAGTCTGCGACCTCTGGCGCGAATGATTCTGATGTGACATGACAGCAGCCTGCGCAGCAATCTGACTTGCCGACAAGTTGACATTGGATGCTGTGGCGGCGGCAGCAGCAGCCGCTGCCGCGGACGCAGAAGCGGTCGACATATTATGATGTGACATTCCGAGGTGTGATGAAAGATTCGATGTGCTCATAGATGGTAGCGTAGGCTCGAATGAGCCCTGAGTCGCCGAATGCTTGCGCGCATGGCCCTTGACGAGCGTCGCTGGTGATCCCTGGGTAACAGACCGTGCGTTGGCCGGCCTTGAAAAGTTGTGATGGCCTAGGCTTGCGGTACTAGAGTTTCCATGGGTCGTGAACTGGGCATATATCGGGGTCGCAGGAGATGATGGTTGTGGTTGAGGAGGCGGTCGCGACTTGGGTATTGTGATGGACGGCCGAGGTATCTCGTCCTCGTCGTCTGAGGTCTCTACTCGGCGCAAAGCAGGTCGCGAGGATATCGAAAGCTGCGAGGGTTGGGCGGATGAGCTCGATAGAGGAGCAAAGCTGCCGGGGCCGCGGGGTTGAGAGCGTGAGGGTTGCATTATTGTTTTATGCAGCTCCTCGGCCGTTGTTACATCTTGAGACCCAAAGAAATGCAAGCCTGGATCGGCAGGGTCTCAGGCAGGACTGGTGTTTGGGGTTTGTTTCGGCGTTGATGAGGCTCGGTAAAGGTTGATCGCTTTGTCTTCGATGGGAACGACAGGCTCATTAGTGTGTACCTAATGTAGGTACCTAAGGTAGTTATCGAGAGTTCTTATCAACGTTGAGCTGATGTGGAGATAATGAATGCTCTTGAACTATCGGCTTAACCTGGAGTTGACCAGATTACCTATCCTTCAGCAAGCCACTTCGCTGACTAACCTGGCTTTCAGAACAGAATTGACTGTTGAATAAAATTTATTGCAAAAGATGTCTAACTGAAGATATGTTGGGCTAAAACAAAGGACTACAAACTTCCAGTCGCTCAATGTGGAATTGTATTTTGTGTGATTGAGTTTGTTTTTCATGATATGGGTTGTTCTGTCATTGCTCAGACACCCTATATATCTCCACCAACAGCGAATGTGGGGTTCCTAGTTGTATGTGCTGTATCCGTACGGATACAACCCCATGTACATCCAACTCTAGAGTTCGATCTTCTTCCAACGCCAGACATAATAACCAAAAACGAAATGTCGCAACCAACTCTCACTGCAGACTACACCTCCCCAGCGAGTGAACCGTTCGAGGTTGCACACAACCTTCCTGCTATCTCATCTCCAGCCTCCACGGCCGACAAGTCGTCATACCTAAAGGCTCTGCACGCCTCTGTCGCCGACACCCAAGACACTATCAATAAAGAGCTCACAGCGCGAATGGAGCAGGACAAAGCGAGGGATGCCGCGGCTGAGGCTAAAGAGGAAGAGAACTATGGCGAGGAGGTGCAAGAAGAGGAGGACTGAGGGAGCCAACTCCTCGCGAACGACTGCAAACCCTTCAGCGGCAAGATGTGTTTAAATATGAAGGGTATTTGAGAAATATCATACTGGCTACTACCGATCCAATCCATGCAAATGCTCCCGGAAACGATGCTCCCATCCAGCATAAAAGAATCGTCTAAAATCCTCGGCCCCAACTTGGCGCCTGGGATGCGTCTACTTTGTTCCCTGTTGCCCGGTTCAAACAGCCGTAGTGCACCACCGTGTTATCCGGCAGGACAGCTACAACGCTTCCGCCAATACGCATACCTCCTCCGAGTTTCTTGTGACACACGACGCAGTGTCGCTCGTCTGTGATGGCAACGTGCCTGTTACGCCCGCCTTGCCCTCCCCGTACATCGTCACCAAGGTGCAGCCGCGCCGCGATAGATATGCCTTCAGCCTGTCGCAAACCAGCGACGATTCTTGCCTCATTGACCAAACTGTTTGCTGATCGAATGCGGCCTCGGAAGTAAGACTCCAGTGACTGAACGGGAAGGTTGTCTGGAATGAGTCCTAGAGTTGATGTAGCTGGGAGACGTGATCCATGCTTTGAAAGAAGGTCCAGTGCTGGTTCTAGATTGGGCTGGTTGGGTGGTGACGGTTGAAGATAGAGTGATAGAAGGGTGTGATAAATAGATGGTGTAGAAGTCTCAGGGTCCTCTCCAGTTTCATTCTTCTCATTTGGCTGAGATGATGGAGCAGTATCTTGAGTCGAGTTGACTCGGTTACAGTATCTACTTAAGTTAGCTTCTGAGCCGATGGTACGACAGGTGAACGACATACTGTTCAGCTTTCTGGTAGTCCTTCATCTTGAATACATAGATCTCAAGGGCTTGTTTGTGTTGGTTCATGTTGCTCAACACCACGGCCTGTGCTTCGTAAAATACTGGATCTAGGTTGATACAAGTCAGCACAGATCACCACACAACTAAATATGGGTCTTACCATCTCTGGGAATCAATCTAAACGCCCTGCTGAGACTGTAAACCTGCCCCGGTTGTCTCAAGAACTCGATGAAGTGATTCATCATTTCATCCCGCTTCTCACCCTTGTCCATCTTCTTCAAGTTTTCTACATAGAGCTCAACTAATCGGTCGTGAAGGTCTGGTGTCATATCTTCAAGCTCAGTTATGATGTGCTCCAGATAGCGTCCTTCCAACTGCGTATCAACATCATGTAAGAAAGAGACAACCCGTTCTCGTGGGAGGGTCTCCGCATTCTCTGTGTCGCCTGTGAAGATCTCTAAGGCCTCATCTGGACTGGCTTTGAGAGTCCATTCTGCATGCTCAAGGATGAGATCAATTTCTGACGGTGGTAGATTTTTGAGGTACTGGATGGTACGCTGCGGTCCGTGAAGTGTTGGTGCGGTCTCGTCGGGTTCTTCAGCGGCTCCAAATCGTCGTAGAAGCTCTAAAGCCTCCTTATGTAGCTTCTTACCGTAGAAGAAATCCACCAGCTCAGTATAGCGATTATGTTCCAAAAGCTTTTCGTTGACCACATTAGGGTCGCAGAAGTTAGGAATTCGAAACAGAGAGCTTGCTAGAGTTGGCCGAGAAAACATGTATGCTCGGAACAAAGTTGTGTCGACTAAACGAAAGGTGTTTCGGAGCTCTTCTTCAAGTTTCTTCTCAGAATCATCGAGCCCTATCCGTAGGAACTTCTCTGCTATTTCTTCTGTTGAACCATTTCGATCACTTTGAGGTTTCAGGTTCCCAGTAACAGGATCAATCACCCGTTGTAATCGAGCACGTGTTCCAGCCAGGTAACTGTTGAGCTCCAGAACCGCGTTCGTCAAATCCTTGTCTTTCAAAGGCAGGTCCTCGTTTGACCCAGTCTCTTTCACACTAGCAGCATCATCGCCGTCCGTTGTATCCTTCTTTGAGAAGATGGATGCGGTATCAGACTGGGGCCTCCTATAGCTTCCAGTAAGATATCTGGCGAAGCCTCCTTTGCTTGACTGCGGGGTTTCCTGTGCCTGTTCAACGGGTTCAGGGGTGGTGGGACGCGTGCCATTGCTTTTCTTCGGTGTTCCTGGCGCGTCATCCGACTCTTCTTCTTCTTCTTCGCGGCCAGCCCATGCAGAGAGTTCCCCAGCAATGGATGGAGGAAACATCCTGAGAACTCGTTCAGGAGGTGCATGTACGGTATCCTCATTGAAGAGATCCATCGCCTGGCGATATTTCTTTTTCTTGAATAGTCCTTCAGCTTTGAGCATCTTGACCTCGCGGAGGGTCTGTGCCTTGTTCTTTAGTAGTGCATCTTCAAGCATTTCGAGGATGCTAATAGCCTCATCGAAGTGGCCACCGTCTACTAGTTCCTGAACCTGGGAGTCATAGTCTGTCGAGTCCATCTTCCAAACACATCGTTCACTGGAGATGTGAAAACCTTTTCCGGCATGTGCTAAGCTGTAAGTGGGCGACGGGAAGTGAAGCTGAGCAGCACCCGGTAGTGATAGATTCTGAAGTGATGATAATGTTATAGGATTCCGAACTTCCAAGGAGCCTTTTGAAGGCGCTTGCAAGGCAAGGATATATGGGTACGAGTACCCTATGGACTCAGGGGCATGGTTCCAAGGAATCTGCCGTCTGTCGAGGGGCTTTCCGTTATCATCGATGAATAGTGTGTTGATATCCTTTGCGAGCAACATTTCTCCCTCGGCCAATTTGGCCGCCAAAGGCTTGGGCATATAACCTCCCAATCCCATGTATCCCATACCAGCACTGCTCATTGCACCAAATCGGCTAGTCTGCCCAGCTGCTGGTCCCGAACCCGGACTCACGATATCTTCAACCTCACGTGTCACGACATCGACCATGACGTATCCACCATTCATACCACACACCAACTTTGTTGCATTTGCCCATGTTACTGATCGAATCGACTCAGGCAGCACGATCTCGTCCACACCATCAGAAAGTTCGCTCTCAAGCCAGCTCCAGAGTAGCAATTTCCTCTTGACCGCAACAGCCAGCCGGCTCACGATTTCGGGGATTCCCGTGTCCGGATCCTTGACAATATTTGATGTTGAGGCAAAGCATGATGCATTCTTGGTCCGGCTTAGGGTCTCAATAAGTTCATAGGTTTTAAGATCGTGAAAAGAGACGTGATAATTCGACAAGGATACAATTGTGTTTGCGTCCTTGATGATAGCCAGCTGCTCGATCGCTCGCGTCGAGAAGCGTTCCACCTCGCGCATCAAATCAGTTGGCTTTTCCGACCTTTGCGCAGTACTATGGTTGTCATCCGCTGCAGACGACGAACCATTGGCATTTGTATCAGCGGAACCATTCTGGGGTTGGTCGGAAAGCTCGTTCAGACGGTAGATTCGGAGTGCGCCATTGTTAAGGCCGACGAGAACACGGTCACCTGAGAGCCGAGAGTTAGTTAGTCGGTGTCGTAGAAACTGCGGTGAAAGAGCAGAGAGACCACAGGGGTATGCGCATACCTTGAGCAAGTATCGTCTCAATCTTAGACTTATCCTTTTGTCGCAGCTCGATGATGGGACGAGCTGTGAAAGCGGAGAGCATGGCGGTGGCCAGCTCAAAGCTGTAGAGGCTATTGGGAGAGGAGGCGCATCAGTCGGTCCCAGAGTTAGCCAAGCGCACGGTTTGCCAGGTGAAGACGCTATCGACAAGTTTAAAGCCTGAAGTCGCAGGATAGAGAGTCAATGTTCAGTGTTGTTGGTGTTTGGGTAATTTGATGGTAGGTACTCTGTAGTCAGTTGGGAGTCGGTATCCGGTGGCAGGGTCATGCCGCCAACCATCGACGTCAACAGATGGCCAGAGCTTCTTGCATTACAACGGCACAGTGCGAAAGTGCGAACCTACACCAACAACCACATTTTGATGGAACAACCAAGTCTGATGGTATCCATATATAAATGCATTTATTCGCAGCACTTCATATTCAATCGACAAAAAGAAACCAAGAGTAGCTACCAGTCTATGAACCCCGACGCATGATCTACAGTCTCGAACATGGCAATGCACCTGACAGAACCAATGTAAAATAACACCCAATTTCAAACACCAAAAAAACAACAACACTTATATCGACACCCCATTAATTTAGTCAAGTCCCGCGACTTGCATGATTCCATAACCAAGAGTTACGACCACAACAAGAGTAATGAGACTGCTGGGCACACCGCGGCTAATGAAGTGTTTGACCTGTAAATAACGCTGGCCGAACGGGTCTTCCTTCATGATAGCAGCTATGATAGGTTAGAACTGAGTTGTTAGGGGTAAATGCATGAAACTTACTCATGTTGGGGAATCCACTGGTTGGCAGACCCATGGCTGCACTACACATGAGCACTCCACCCATGACAAGCAGGTTGGGGTGAGGCTGGTCCATAGCGACACCAACGTCAAAGACAAGAGGCAGGAAGATAAGGGCAGCGACAGTGTGGCTGATGAATGTTGCGATAACCAAGATCAAAGTCGAGAAAACAACCAGAACACCGTACAGACTCATGCCCTCCACCTTCTCGGAGACGATCTCAGCGAGGGTATGTAGCAGACCAGACGAGCGTACAGCTTTCCCCAGAGACAAACCACCGGCTGCAAGGATGATGATAGTCCACGGGAAGTTGTTGAAGTCCTCCTTGGTAAGCAAGCCGATACCGAAGAATAGTACGATGGGAATAATGGCAATAACACCCATGTCTCCGAACTCGGCCTCTAGCTGGTGGCTGGCACACCACAAAGCAATGGTAGAAATAGTGACGATAGTAACGAACCATTGGAGACCAGTGAACTTCTCCTTGACAGGCCGAATAGGGGCAATCGTGGTACCCTTGCCTGGCTGGAAGGTAACCAGAAGGAGGAGCCAGATCAGAACAATCGAGAGAGTGCCAACAGGAATGACAATAAAGAACCACTGCAGCCACGTGGGGGCGGGTTGCATGATGCCCATTGCCACGACGTTCTGAGGAGAAGCGATGGGTGAGAGCATTCCGCCAATATTGGAGGCGAGTGCGATACCAATAATGACAGCTTTCGACATGTTAGAATCGGAAGGCAATGTTCGCAACATGGGCTGCGAAATTGTCAGTTTGAGCCTTCATCCATTTCGTTGATTGGCTTACCTCGATGATAGAATAGCAAAGAACAGGAGCCGCGACATTGCTAATCAACATAGACGCAAATGCAGCTACAAACATGTTGGCGATCAACACAGTCTTGGGCTGGGTGCCGGCCTTGCTAAGAACAAGAGTCGCCAGTCGCTTGTCAATAGTACACTTGGATAGAGCAGCTGCAAGAGTAAAACCACCGAGTAGAAGCATGATGACAGGCGTCCACATGGCAGCAAAGATGGCAGATGTGGCTGCCTTGGAATCGAGACGTTTTTGAGGTTTGCCTGGTGTCTCATCACGAACGACGTTTAAGACAACAGAGAGGAATGGGATAAGTAATGATGTCACAAAAAGGGGGATGGTCTAAAAAGGTCAGCAATTGCCAATTGCGAACTTGCCTGGCTGGAAAGCTTACCTCAGTGGCCCATAACAAACTGACAAAGACAAGCATTGCTAGGCAGTTCTGTTGCTCGGGCTTCTCCAAGATGGGGAGCAGAAGCAACAGGAAGAAGATGGTAAGACAGGCAACCAGTGTCCAAAGAGACGAGCTAGCGAGCCATGGAGGTAAGGTAATCTTGCCAAAGGGTGTTCGGAACTGGGTCTCTCGGGGTGCTTTGGCCTCGTCGCCTTGTAACCTCCTTGTGACATTCCCTCTCTCCTGTCCGAGAAGTGCTTGTCCCAAGCCCGCAGCTTCAGCTCTGCGCTCGATACCTATAAGATCTCGCCACACGGTGTTGCGCTCCCAAACAACATGCTCTCTGAGATGCGAACGAAGGTCTTTGCGAGCGAGCTCCTCATCCCCGCCAGTAACGATCTCAGCATAAGCCTTCTCCATCTTGATAATGTTGTCCTCAAGAACACGCTTTGTCTCGTCTTTAAAGGGATAGGCTGTCTCGACATGGGCTCGCAAATAGGGCCCTTTGAGTTCCTTATCAAGGATCTTGTCAAATTTCTTGAGCACCTTGGCAAAACCGGTGCGGTTAAGCTGGATAAATGACTTGAGTTCGCAGAGTGACACATAGAGGCCGATAATGCGCTTCTTGAGCATGATACCAGACGAAAACATGCCAGAAGAGAACATGAGAGCTTGGTCATCGTTGTCGTCGGCTGTGGTGCTGTGTCGCCTCATATCGCGACCGAACTCGGAGGAAGCGTTCAGATCTTCAGAACGCGGCTTATGGATGTTGGGAAGTGTGCGCCTGCGACCTCCACTGCTTCGTCGCCTTGTTGTAAGTCCAGTAGTCTCATCTTCCTCCTCACTCCCGCTCTCTTCATTATCGGTGCTGCGGCTCCGAGGACTTCTCGAGCGGAAGCCGTGGTGACCATCAGGACGGTGGGCTGATGAAACAGAGAGCCTGCGAAGGTAACGGTTATCGGCAATAGCATCCTCAGCCTCGTCGCCAACGTCACGGAGCAGTTGCGCAGCTTCTTCGAGCAGCTCGCCTTCTTTGGCGACGTAGAATGAGCATATCTTTTCCAGCTCGACACCAAGAGCTCGAGAGAAGACCTCTTCAGCGTCTTCTTGGTTTATAAGAGGCCGAGATTCGGCATCGCTAGTGGTTCCGCGTGCCTGATGGGCGGTCTTTTCGAGGTTGTAGATTCTGCGAGAAGATAATATTAGCTCACGTGTGGCTTGAATGCAATATTAGCAGCACATACAGCTTCTTGAGGTTGCTGTATGCAATGTAATGGCTGCTCCAATCTGGAACTGCATTGAACTGAATACTATGAGAGAACTTCATCTCGTCTTGTTCTTCTAGCCAGCAGCGCTTATCGTCTCGCTTGGCCTGTCTTCTTGCTTCACGATCCTGGGCGTCTCGACGAGCCTGGATGGGGGGATAATCGACAAGTTCGAACTGCTCGCTCCGGTGGGCGCTGGTGCTCGTATTTGCACTACTATCACGTTGGTGCTGATACTGATGCTGTGGTACCGGGACTGGGCCGTCTAACAGGGAGGCAGCAGCACTCCCTCCTCGTCTCGGATGGGCGTCGTTGATGCGAGTTTGAAACGTGGTGAGTGCAACGCCGGGAAGAGAGGAGGGATCGTCGTGGGGCGGTGGTGAGGGAATGGTTGCGACTTGAAGGTTGAACCACCGAGTGAGTTAGATTTTTCCTATTATCGACCAACAAGTATTGGAAAAGACGGAGTGTGTCCCGGTGACGGAAGGCATGTGGTTCGAGGGTCCCAATTGGGTGTCAAGGCCCGTAGCGGTAGTGTCAAGATCCTCTTGGAGTGGACTCTTTGGACTGTGGGATGAGGAAATCGTCGCGGCAGCCCCGTTGAACCCAAAAAATGATAGACCACTAACGTCTCCACTGATACCGCACCGCGTTCTGTAGGGTCAGAGCAAGCAAACCTTGCTAGGCTTGGGACAAAGCGATCATATGACGGTACATGAAGAATAAGTGAGAGCTTGGCTGTAATGCAAAGAGCCAAATTTAGGGCAATCGTCAAGAATGAAGCAACACGCAAGTCAAGGGGTTAATGCGGATACTTGCTACAAAGGATCACCGAAGTCGCCCATGATAGGCCGGCTTCGAGTTTCCGTGCAGATTGATCCTTGTACACTGTGACGTCGTTCCCTGGAGTTCTTCGGGACTTGCAGAAGTTGCAGTTGCAGTAACAAACAAGTCGATTGTGAGAGGTCGATTTCAGCTTTATATACAACACTTATATGTAGACACGTTGCTACGTAGACCAAGTTCCATTACGTTATCCTCTGTTTGCACCTAATTTGCTCTACAGTCAAAGATTCATTCTCGTTTCATCCACTATTCCAGCCAGTACCCTTGTAAACACAACAAAGGACTTCCACTGAAATGCATGATACATCAGGATCTAATGTCCTTTTTCTTCCTCTTCAAAATAAGGGGAACAAAAATACAGATACGCGAATTCAAAATGTTGGGTGTGCCCAAGAGCCATCACATGATAGAAAACGTGGGCAAATCCCCTGAATTGACAGGATGGCTTCACGAGGCTACACCCTCTACATTCTATCGGCTGAGACACTGAAGAAGAGGTGGAGGTCAGGCGTAAGCTGACCTGGCCTAAACTTAGGGTGTCAATATTAACCAATCTAAATGCCTAAGGTAACCTAAGTATTTTTTGTCACGTAGAATAGGTCCCACTGCATGAGGGCGTGGGGGTATCTCCAACATCAGTTACCAAGCATCTGCTGTAGAGCATTTGTGCGATAGGTCTCACTTCTCTCTACCAACTCCTCGTGTCTTCCCTTTTCAACAACCTTGCCTCCCTCAATCATGAAGATGACATCGGCTTTGCGCACCGTGTGAAGCCTATGTGTGATGGCAATCACGGTGATACCTCGTGCAACCCGCTCAAGTCCTTCTTGCAAAGCCCGCTCACTCTCAGCATCGAGGGCACTCGTGCTCTCATCAAGAAGCAGCAACTTGGGCTTCCGCACAAGGGCACGGGCGATGGCTAGACGCTGACGCTGTCCGCCAGAAAGACGGGAGCCATTAGGGCCACACTCAGTGTTGTAGCCGTTGGGTAGCTCCATGATTACATCGTGGATGTTAGCCAGCTTACAGGCTTCATGGATCTCCTCATCTGTTGGTTCATGATCAGGAGTTGAGCCTAGCGATACATTGAATCGTATTGTCCCGTCAAAGAGTGCACAGTCCTGAGGAACAACCGCAATATCATTCCGGAACTCGGTGCCCTCCCGAGCACAGATATCGTTGCTGTTGATCTCAACCGTTCCGCTAGAAGGGCGGTACATGCGTTGTATCAGCGACATGATGGTGGACTTTCCAGCACCTGAAGGACCGACAAGCCCAACGAATTGGCCAGCGGAGATGGTAAAAGACATGCCTGTAAGGATCTGGATGTGAGGTCGAGCTGGATATGAAAATTTAACATCCCTAAAGACAATGGTCGCTCCCTTGCTTCCATTGCTCTTGACAGGCGCTTCAGCGCATGCTTCAACATCTTTCTCGGCGTTTTCAATAGCGAGCTTGAGCTTTCCATTCTTCGCGTCATTCTGGGAGGATCCGAGGTTGATCAAACTCAGAATTCGGGAAGCGGCAGCTCTAGCACGAGATACCTCGGGGGCAAGACTGAACATTTGACCCCAGAGCTGTGCACTGACAAGCATGCAGATGAGAATGATGAAGAACTCTCGCTGGCTTGCTTCGCCTGCAGTAATGCGAGTTGAACCCCACCAGTAGGCAAATGCGTAGATCAAATTTCCTGTGCTGTTGGCCAGAGAAAGCCACAAGTTGGCATACATGGAAGCAAGAGTAAGTTCCTTTCGAGGTGCTCTGAGCGCCCGACGGTACGAGCACATGACCTCTTCTTCGATAGAGAGCGAGGAAATTGTCTTGAATGAGTTGACGGCTTCGTTAGCGATGCCAACTGCACCGGAAAATGCCCCAGCGTGCCGGCGCTCGAACTTGGATAGAGATCGAAGCTGCATAATGCCGCAGCCAAGGAGGATAGGGACGATAACCAAGCAGACGATGGCAATCTTCCAGGCAAGGATATGTGAGAGGATGATGGCGACTAAGAAGTTGACCACAATGGAGAATATTGTACCGACGATAGAGCCGCTGAAACCGCCAACTGTGGCAGCATCTGTGGTGATGACGGATAACAATGCAGTTGGTGTGCGACCCTCGGATTGATGCCAATCAAGGTCTTGCGCATAAAGGGAGCGGAAGCAAAGGACTCGGATCTTGTACAACAACTTCTCAGCAACCATGCCGAAGCCAGTCCAACTTGTAATGTTGGCCAACAACTCAACACAAGCGATCAGGAACCACATGCCTCCAAAGAACCTTCCAGCCCAACGAATGTCTTCAACAGGATTACATGGGCTGATGTTGTCCATGGTATAACCGAAGATAAGACCAGAGGAGGAGAATGTGAGGCCGACAACAGTGGCAGCAAAGAGACAGACAATAATGAGAAAGAGATATGGTCGTACCATTCCGCTGATGATTCTCATAACAGTCCAAGCGGACTTATTGGAATCGAGAGCAGCGTCTCCCCCGGGGGCCTCCTCCTTCTCCTTGACATCTTCTTCTTTTGTGTCTTCTGCCACCTCTTGTTCAATGTCCTTGGTTTTGAGATCTGTGATTGAATCCTTTTCCGAGTGAATGTTATCGGTGCGGATAGTGCTCGTGGTTGAGCCAGCATCTTCAGAGTCGATCGTCTGCAAACGCACCATACTAGCGTATGATCCATTCAGGGCCATGAGCTCGAGATGGTTTCCTTGCTCGATAATCTCACCGCTATTCATGACGATGATGTTATCAGCGTTCTTGATAGTTGACAGCCGGTGAGTAATGGAAATGACTGTGCGGGTTTTGGCGATCGACTCAATGGCCACCTGTATACGGTGTTCGCTTGCAGAGTCAAGGGAAGCTGTGGCTTCATCGAGGATCAGGATCTTGGGGTCGCGAATGAGGGCTCTCGCGAGTGCAAGACGCTGTCGTTGTCCGCCACTCACAAGCTTCCCGCCTGTCCCAACAAGGGTTCCGTAGCCATACTCGAGTCTGTCCACGAAACCAGCCGCGTCCGCCAGACGAGCAGCCTCCTGGACACGACGAACGAGGTCAACCATGTCATGACCAAATCCTTTAGCTACAGTCATAAGACCTTCACCCCGCCGGAGCTTAGCAGCAAGTTCAGTAAGGCCAGTGCCGAGAATAGTGGCCTTGAATCGGTCATGCTCAGGCTGAGGGGAGTTCAGGATACCGAGAGCGATATTCTCTACAATAGATCGATCCAGGAGAGATGGCTCTTGCTGTACAAGACTCATGTGGCTTCTCAAGCTTTTCACATTCAAGCCTTTAAAGTCATGACCATCTAGGAGAACCGTGCCTTCAGCAGGATCATAGATTCGGGATGTAAGACCAGCGACAGTTGACTTGCCACTCCCTGACAAGCCAACAAGCGCTGTGTGTTTGCCAGCAGGACAGTCGAATGAGACGTTCTTGAGCACGGAGTGATGGGGCCGTGAGGCATAAGCAAAGGAGACGTTCCTGAAAGATACAGTTCCCTCGACTGAGGAGAGCTTCTCTCCTTTTTCGGATCCGGTGTCGATGTTCGCAGGGGTGTCCATGTCTTCACGAAGTTTTTCAAAAGATCCAACAGCAGCTCCAACTAAGGGCAGCAGCGGTGCGATACCACCCAAAACAACACAGGCTATTCAGAGTCAGTCAGAAGATTCAACCTCATCAAGGAGATGCTCACCATCAACCAGCAGGAGAATGACGGTATAAATGTCACCGACAGTTGCACCGCCATTACCCTCAACCATGCTCGCAATTTGTGTGCTACCCTGCCAGAAAGCTAGGGCATTTGCAGAGTAAGCAATGAAATAAAGCATTCCAGCTTGAATAGCAGCAACGAAAGCTTTGTTGATACCCTGCTTTCGAGCCCCCTTCATCCTCTCAGCAAAAATGGCCTCTAGTCGCGGACCTGCCCTGAACGCCTGGACAACCGGGATATTCGCAAGAACCTCTGAGGCGATCGAAGAAGCAGAGGCGATCTTCTCCGACATTGCAGTCGCAAACTTTGCGGTGAACATGCTACCCACTGTAGCAAGAAGCATGAAAGCAGGCACAAGTGACACAAGAATTCCAGCGAGTGTGGTATTCTTGATGAAGGCGACCACATAAGAAGATACAAAGAAAGATGTGCATCCTAGAATGATGCCCACCTTCTCAGAGGTTCCTGACTGAATAGCTTGTGTATCCACATTGAGACGGCATGTTATCTCTCCAGCCTGTCTTTTATCAAAGAAAGTAGCGTCTTGCGAGAGAATACTTATAAAGTAACGGTCACGAATACGATTCTCGAGACGACGACTAAAGATTGACCATGACACGATGTATGTGTAAATGAGCGCAAAGCTGATCACGCCGATCCATGTGATCATGACAACCTTTTTGTTGATGCTGTCCTGAAGTTCTTTTGGCGAATATTGAGGTGCCATTTCTCCATCACCACATGACGCAGTATTAAGGTCGTTGACGAGTTGACCAAAGATGATTCCCATTAGAGGAAACGGTGCTCCGGCTCCTGAGGCTGCGAGAGTTCCGACAGTGAGGAGGAGGATATCGACCCATGATGGGTTGGCGTAGAAGAGGAGCTGGAAGTAGGTGAAGAACGAGAGCAGACTCTGAACAGGGAATTAGATGGATGTTGAGAGGGGTAAGGAAGGAAGCTTTATACCGTCTTGGAGGAACTTGCCTTTTTCTTCCCCTCTGGCGGTTCTTGAGATGCAGCTGACATAGTTGATGGTCGTGGGGAGTCACTGGGTGGACGCTCAACAGTTGGGACATTGAGCGCATGTACCAACGTTTCTGTTGTAGCAGGGCCTGCCTTTATAGAGTCATGAGCTGTAGGCTCAATAGAAGAATTGCTGCTAGTCGAGGCATTGCCATGCTGCTCAGGTGAAGCTGAAGCCATCTCGACCGTGTAAGTCGCAATAGTGCCAGTGGAGCTTCACAAAAACCCTACACACAAGAACCGAAAGAAAAGAAGAGAAGAGAAGAGAAGGAAATCCATGATGAAAGATATGCTACGCCGCCACGGCCTCGAGGATATCGCCGTGTAGACCCCTTGCTGAAGACCATGGTCGTCTTGGTATGAGGACCAGCCCCAGACGATCCATAGCGAGCAGGCGTGTTGAGAAGTGGAAACGGAGACAGAGCCGGTACAGACAGAGCCTCTAGTTCGCCGTCAAACAAGCATAATTTTACAGTAGAGTCACCCTGGTCTTGCCTTGGAAGCTCCAATGGGAATAATGCCGCGGTGCTAGAGAAGCGAAGGATCCAAACCCCCACTACAGGATAAAGTCGAGGAGATGGGCTGAAAGATTGGCCTGGAGAGCGAATATGGGACCGTGATTATGTTTCTCTAGTGAGAATGTGGATGTATCAAGGTGTAGAAAAGATAAGGTGATGGGCTCTGTTTTGGCCAGAGTTGAGCGTCAATGTATTTATGCAGATGCCCGAATTCGAGATTTCCTGAACTCCTCAAGTTCAGGAGAACAACATCGGTTCCCCGATTCTGTTGCTATAACCTTGATCCATCAGCGGGGCGAGCTAGTTCAAGACGTCAGGGATTGTTCGGATCAGATAATTCTTTTCGGTCATTCACTGGCTCGCTTGCCAAGTCCCCTCGCGTCGGGAGTTATCTGATTAGCCTTGAGTTGATTCCGTCCAACGGATTTCCGAACTCGTAGCACACCAAAATCGAACAGACGCTGAAGACACAGTCATTAGAGTAACTGTTCGGGTTTCAAGAACCTACAGAAGCAAATCGAATAGAACTCTCCATAGGGATTTCTTGAGAGGATTGCACGACGAAGGACCGCAACAAGTCTACTACTAGTTAGTCTAGAGATCGTCAAATTCATTACTCCAAAGATCGATCTGATAACGGCCTTCACACTGTACAACTCGTCACAAGAAGTGGAATTGTGCCTCGAGACTGCGTGTTCTTGGTTGGATGAGTCAGCGGAGAGCGGACATCCGTCAGATCTGATAATTTTCCCTTTGTCCAGGGTACGTCCCTTGTTGGTGGTTGGTTGGTCTAGGACGGATCTGATAACTTTAACTCCACATCCACATACAAAAAATGTTCCTTACACTAACACCAATGCCGTGATCATGGAGAATGCCCCGCTGCTTTTTCTTGTCTTACTGGTCCCGTTCCTCAATCTCACTGTGAGACTGCCGCAAGATTGTTGGGAATTACGATGGAGAAACTGGGCCATGCAGGCTCCAGCCGGAGCCGGTCTTGGTCCGAGATTGAAGTCTCTCTTGAGCCTTTAACCCGAGTACGGATACAGTGTATTCCTCCTCACGTTAGATTCCATACCGCCTTGCGTCACTGGTAGTCCTCAGCGGGTGCTGTCGTTTATTCCAGGGTCTTCATCTACGTATATTCTCTCATGTCTTCACTATTTCTTCTCTCATCCCCCCATCTCCGTGCTCGTAGTAATCCATCCTCCAGCTCATGTTTATTGCTCCAAGGTCGCTCAGGTTCTCAGGACAACTACTCAGAGTCCCACACGCGACTCTGTCTCAGGCCGTACGTTTCTTTACTTCGAGTTTCTTGCATACAACCCTTCCCTTACCTCGGTCTCGGCCTCAGATCCAAGTAAGATCTGTTGTTTTAGAGTCACATCTCGTGTTTCGACGTCAAGTTCATCCTACATTCCACTCAAAGGCCTTTGCTACGATGGGTTCGCTCCCCGAATCATCCAACACCGTGCGCGTTCTCATCCTTGGAGGTTGTTATGGTGGTCTATCTGCTGCTGTCAACTTGCTTGATCTGAGCCAAGGATACTCTCCCCGCATGAATTCTGAACCGTACATCCACCATCCTGATCTTCCTCACTTCAACATCGAGATCACCATCGTCGATGAGAGAGATGGCTACTGTAAGTATTCTACAGCCCAGCTGGGCTAAGCGATTTGATAAGTGCTGGACCCTGACAGTATCGTAGACCACTTGATCGGCTCCCCTTTGGCTCTTGCTGATTCCAACTTCTCCAAGAAGAATTGGGCCAAGTACTCTGATATCCCTGGCCTCAAAGACCCCAGCATCAACATCATCCAAGGCTCTGTCACCAGCGTCGACCCTGCAACTAAGAAGGCGACCATCTCTGCTCACCTCACCGAGGAGAAGAGTTCCCTTGAGTACGACTACCTCGTCTCCGCTACTGGTCTGCGTCGCGTCTGGCCCGTCGTGCCTCAGTCCAAGACACGAAAGCAATATCTCCTTGAAGCTGAGAACCACATCACCTCTGTCCATAATGCTAAGTGTGGCGTCGTGGTTGTTGGTGGAGGCGCTGTTGGTATCGAGATGGCTGCAGAGCTGAAAATGGTCATGCCTCACCTCAAGGTGACTCTCGTTCACTCGCGTGACAAGCTCCTTTCTTCAGAAGGTCTTCCTGACGAGACCAAGGATGTGGCTCTTCAGTTGCTCCGTGAGGCTGGTGTTGAGGTTCTCATGGGCCACCGTCTAGCTACAAACAACAAGGTTGAGACGACTGACGGAAGTGACAAGTATGAGATTGAGTTCACCAACGGCCATAAGATGTTCGCAAGCGAGGTTATCATGGCCATTTCCAGGAGCGTTCCAACCTCAACGTACTTGCCGACCTCTGCCCTCGATGCGGACGGCCTTGTCAAGATCAAACCTAAGTAAGTCAATTGTCTTTTGGCTTGAAATCCCCAGTTGCTGACTCGCGCATAGTCTGCAGTTCCAGGACGGCACACCCAACGCTGAATCGCACTATGCTGCTGGCGATATCACCAACTGGCCCGGTATCAAGCGATGTGGCGGTGCCATGCACCACGGCCACTACGTAGCACAGAACATCCATCAAAGCATCCTCAGCCAGCGAGCAGGTCACACCCCAGAGTTCAAGGAGCTTGTGGTCTACCCTCCTGTGATTGGGCTCGCCGTTGGGAAGAAGGCTGTGGCATCGAGCCCTGACACAGGCACCGTTTATGGCGAGGAAGTTGCTCAGTCTTGCTTCCGAGATGATCTTGGTTGGACGAGTAAGTTGAACGGGACCTTGAAATGTTTCTTAAGATGACTGACCTGAGTTGGTAGTTTGCTGGAACTACATGCAGCTCGGTGGCCGCAAGACTGACGAAGCCAAGGCTTAATGTGAAACGATCTTAGTGACTGGCGTTCGGAATATAATCTTTTGGACATACTGCCGAGGATGAGCGACAGCCTTGCGTTGTCCCGGGTGTACTATTTACTTCTTATTGATACCTATTATACAAGTTCAGGCTCCTATCCTGTATTTAAAGAGTGGGAAACTATTCAAATCTTGTTCACGAATGACTGGATCCATCTAGCATGAGATTGACCCCAATGGGACCTTGAAGTGGTGATAGTCGAAGACGTTATCATTAAGCAACTTTGTTTTCGTCCAAAGCTGGCATGTTAGTTAATGTTCGCGATCTTAACTCATGTATCCAACGTTTTCTTTGGCTTGCTTACATCCTTCACTCTCAGCTTTTTTTTAAGAAGCGAGGAGGCAAGAGTAAGGACCAAGACCAAAATTCTAACGACCAGCGGAACTCTACTGTGGTATGAACTATAACATACTAATTTGGATAGTTGTAGATATTCCAGACCCTCAGACAAATGGTAGTTGTATGAGCCAAGAGTTTTGGCAAGTGCGAGCTTTCAGATACCTTGAGACAAGAGATAGATCTGCGAAGGACCATCATGTCAGATGCAATGTACTTCAGAGTTTGTATATCAATCACATCGTGGGTTCGAATTATGCCATATCATATCCTCGACACTGACATAGTTCTCATATAACACTTTCGACTCGTCACCGACAATCAGACTTCCAAGGTATATGACTAACAAGTTGCCTATCAAGCCTAGGTTGGCTTGAATAGAAGCTGAAATAATAAGAGCAGCAGTGCCTTTAGACATCGTTTGACTTGGAAAAAGCTAGAGCCAAGCATTATTGGAAGTCTTGGGCTACGTGATAGAAACAAAAACACTAGAGCCCAGACCTATCGGCCTCTGCAATTCAAGACTATGGTTATCAAAGGCCATTAAGGCTCAGAACATACATGTCATGAATCGCTTTATACGGCTCATCCGGTGCCGTATTCCGAGTATGGTGCCAAAGAAACACCAAGAATGTGAACGAAAAGCGGAGAAGCCAGATGAGATCGACAGTTCTAACCAAAGATTCGTTATACCCATGTTCATCGCTATGTATAGACTACTCCGGATGACAAAGATCAGTGATCGCGTGTAATTAACAGCTGATCATCTGGGATAAGCATTCATGTCTCAGACATGATCATCTTTCGTCTTGCAGTGAAGAGGGTCTTGCGTACGAGCGATTCAGATCAGATTTGATGGATAAGATTGGATCGGACATACATACCTGCTGAGGGTTAAGCATGCGTGCCTTGGACCGCTGGGAACAGACATTCGTCAGGCCATTTTCATGACCAAAGCCTTTGGAATTGACTTTTACAGGGATCATAATGCCCCC
>JAAQRM010000284.1:0-200914 GCA_013396095.1 Fusarium sp. NRRL 52700
TAGTAAGCCTATATTATAAAGATTAAAATTAATAAAGGTTTATCTGCCTTAGTGGCGTAATTGCTGCCTTGATCGAGCAGTATAAATACTGCCTATAGGTTTACCCCTCGGCAGCTGCGTCAGGTCCCTTCCTTCGTCCCACCCAAAAGACTAAGACAATACCGCGCCTGTGTATCCATCAATAATCTGGGATACCGGCAACTAAGTACATAGGCTCCAGAAGTGGGATACTGCACGGTAGCTTGGGAACAGCTATTTATGCGATGTGGCATGTAACGGTGTTGGGAAGAAAGCCCGACTTACTCGCATCGGTGCAAGTCGAGATGATAACATCCGCGGACCCACGCTCTCGCTTTGTTGGTTCGCCAAGCCTTGACATGGCTCAGCTTGGAACAGACCGGGAATTAAAACCGGTAGTTATAATCTGCCCTAATTTTAAGCTGGGCAAGCTCAGCTCAGCTCTAAAATGCTCCGGCGGGATGACGAGCCTTCCACGTATCAGCAACGTAGACAGATCTCTCCGACCCGCCGGTGTCCTCGCACTCCGGTATTAGTTCTCCGTGTCCTTATTGCGTAATAGGCAGTCATTTCAAACATGTGATGGCCATGAAGCTATCGTTAGTCATGGTCCCAAGACCCAGTCATATCATGACATGTCTCGCAAGCTAAACCCAATTCCGACATCTCTATCAAACGGAGTTTATCTCTATGGACGATTTAACACCAGCGGGTCCCTGCGTATCAATCTCTGTTAGTAAATACCTCAAAACTTGTATAAAACAAGTTAAGGCCAAGGTAGATCTTAATTTGTCTTTATCGGCGAATACCAACGTGGCTCCAGAGATAAACAAAACCCAACGGGCTTTAGCCAGCCTTGCGCTCCGTCTTCACGTGTCAGTGACACCTGCGTCATGAGGCTAAAAAAAGTGGCATGTCATTATAAAAATTTTAATATGGAAATGTTGGGAAATCAGTCGTTGGGAGCTGCGGTGCAATTTTTCGCCCGTGTCTTATGACCTTTTTACGTATTCCATGTCAGCCTATTTTGCCATTGTGAAATCCATAAAGAGGCGTGATGGCATCGCTACGATGAGCGGCCTTGCAAGGTCTACTATGTTTTGTTCCTTATCTCATCAGCCCTGTCAATAAATATGGACCTCGAAGAAGACCCCAAAGCCAATGTCCTGCAGCCACAGAAGCCACCGAGATTTCGGAATCTCGGGTTGGTGCTGCGAGTCTTGGCTCTCTCTGTTGTGATCGCTGGCATTGTGGTTTCAGCCATTCCTTCATCGAGGAACGCTGTCGCCATTGGCATACTAGGTCCTGCAGTAAGTCTATCATCACTCTTTATCAAGACATGGGCTAAGCAGTCAGTTCATCACGACACTCTGCTGGATATTGGTAGAGCTTGTCTGCTCAGGGACCAAGGCCCTCCCAACCATTCGCCCATCATTCAGTCTCGTCATCCATTGCTTCATTACCCTTGGATCAATTGCTTGCCTTGCTTGCTTTGGGTGGTTCAGAAATTGGTGGCCTGGAGGCAACGCTCTTGACGACGATACAGAACCATCAGAGCCTCTGTTCCTTGCCGCACTGGTGCTGGCCTGTGTTTCAACGTAAGTTACAAGTGCCTCATCTCACAACGGCCTGTTCCAAACCTAACTTCATACCTAGGGTCCTTGAAATCAGCCTCTGCATAATCGGCTTTCTGGCGTGAATCGCTCACAACGACTTTCCTACTCCCAACGAAACGAACGATGGTGTAATGATAGATATGGAAGAGCGAATGTAAGAACTCGTTACGAATTGGCATGTATTGGAGTATGGTTGATATCCTTGGAGAATGAACGTCCGGGGCCTTAGAATGTTTGGAAAATTGTGCTTCTGTCCCTTATATATTTACTTAGACTAGGCGCCGAATTATCATTTACTATTATTTATGTTGCGACAGCTTAGACGCTTGTCATCATTTTCTAGCTGCGTCAGCTTGTTTTGCGGATATCTCGGATGATATCCCTCCAACGCTTCAGACTGGTGACATCTAGTGCTTATCGTCGCCTATAGTCAATATGCGACGCCGCTCCATCTTATGTGAGATTGTCTTGATGCAGTAATCGCGGAGCGACATTTAATGCGACATGGCACGAGTACGAGACAATTCAAGCCACTTTATAAGAGGCTTTTGACTGCGAACCGAGGAGACACTCAGACTCGACTTTCCACTACACAAGTCGGCCTTGGGAAGACCTGACAGTGTCATGGATATGAAGTAGCAACGCATCGTCATTGCAGGCGGAGGCTTAGGAGGTCTCACTGCGGCATGCCGCTTAGCACATGACGGCCACAAAGTCGATCTGTTTGAGAGATCCCAATCGCTATCCACCGCGAGCGGAGCCATTTTTGTACGATCAAATGGTGTGAGGTGTTTCTACCGATGGCAGATGCGCGAAGCCTTTGAAGCTGTGACTGCCCCGATCAAAGAGCACGAGATGTGCAATGGCAATACGAAAGAGTTACTGCATAGCCTCAATCCTGGGATTTACTCAGAGCTTCCGGAATGGTCGACTGACCGCCAAGCGTTGCAGACCGTTCTATATGATGAGGCAATGAAATAAAATCTATTGCTTTCAATTGTAGCTCTATAATTCTAGCTATCAAAGTTACGATACGGACATTGAACCGATTCATTCTTATCCTGCAGACACAGCTGGCGGGCCTCACTAGTGCCAACAGCACCGTAAGCGGTCAAATCCGGGCTAACGCCTATCGTATCGTACTTCTGCAGCAGATTCCGAACTTTGCTCTGTGCAGCCTTTCGTTTCTCGGGAGTTCCGAGCAGATTATCCAGCACCCACTTCGGCTGCAGCGCTATAACTGGCACACTCATATGTCTACTCCAACGCTTCTGATGTGCTGGTGTTAACATGACAGGGAAAACAGGCTCTCCGTTAAAGCAAAAAGTCCATTTTGCATCTTCTGTGTCTTGCGGGATATCCTCTGGCCAAGGTCTTGGATCGCAGATACGAAGGCCTCGAAGGATGTCCCAAAACGTCTGGTTGTGCTCTTCAACAGTTAGCTGTTTCTCAGAGGGGGCTCCGATGATGACGAGGGATGTATTAGGACCCAAAAATGTTGAAATGCGAAGATACTCGGTTAGGGCCAAAGCTACTTTGCGTACGTTACGAGGCTCTGATGGGTTGTCTGACTCGAGGAAAACATAGCGATGATCGTGTGATCGATAACCCATGGTTGCGTATACGCAAGGAAAAGTCTTCATGCCGCTCCCTTTAGCTAATATTGTGCTCGTCAAGTCTTGGTATGCAAGGCCTTGCCAAGTGTCCTTGTCGAACTGAGTTTCAACTTCATTCCTGGTGGCATGTCAGTCTCTCAAGCATAAACGATGTGTAAGTCGCAAACCTCGTCAGCAGTCCCTTTATTGAAGATGAGAGGCTTTCATCAACGCCATAGGTGTGTAAGGAGGCTTCCTCCTGTTTCGACGCCAGTGTCCCGACTCTGGAGCCATTGGTGATAGACTTTAGCTTCTTTATGAACTGATTGATAGGGGCTTTTCCGGATTGTATTAGTCTTCTAACCACCGTAACAGTGATGAATAAGATGACGGCATTGATTGCAAGCTGCATAATGGGTACAGGTTGAGAATATGTGGAAATAAACAGCAGATGGTCTAAGAAAGGTATCTCTGGACAACGCGCACAGTTCAGGATCAATCTTAAGTGGACATAGGTTCAAGTTATATGCAATGTCATAGTGGCAACCTGACAGCGTACATAGCACAACAGGACGAAGTAGGATGTCATTGACGTGAATTGACTGAAGTGCTAGGATCGGCAGCTAGTCTTGGATCGAGCTGTCAAGCTTTTGGGAAAGCTTCGTGGCATAGAACCCCTGAAGCGTCATGGTTATTGCTGACATTGCTAGATTATGGTGAAATCAATATGATGTATGCGCCAAGCGATGGTGCACAAATATATCCTGACCGGAACCTTTCCTCCGCCGGTTACACAAGCTGTAAACCACTTCGAGGTAAGGTCCCTAATGCAAGCATCAGCTGCCAGGTCTATCAACTCAAAGAATCGTCAGAGATAAGCTTTCGGCTGATCATCTAATCAAGTATAGACCATTTCACTATAGCTTTTCGTGGTCCAAGTGTCTTCTAGGGATTCCCCAGATTGTTCAGTGTTCGATGCTAGCGCTGCTGGGATGACGGATCGAGTCTGGGGAAATGGGGAAAGGTGGAGCCTCCCGGATGTTGAAGCATGAGCCGCTGAGGTCATGGCCCTTTATGACCGCATCATCGACAACGGAATGCTGCTGTCACCATCTGATCAACATTACCAGGACATCTCGTAATATTCGTCACAGCTAGTATGCGTGTCAGCTGCTATAGGTTAGGTGACTGAGCTGAGTGACCAGGATCCAACAAATGATCTACACGATATGAAAAGAAAGTCGTAGAGCCATTTTATGAGAGCAATGCTTAATTAGGCATAGCTTTTATGTCTGATGATGTGAGGCTTGCAGTAGAGCAAAACTACCCGTGACGAATATTACCAAATGTGACAGTAATTTGCCGACCCTTGGGATATTGAATATTACAAAGTCATGGGATGCCTCGTAGCACAATAACCATCCCGTGTGTAGAACGACGTCCACATTTACCATTTGAAGGCTTAATTTACCATATTTCACGGATCACAGCCTCTGCCGAACTCCCGGAATGGAGGACACTACACAATTACCCGATGGCATCATCGAACTCGCGCCGCGGACAGGAACTTCGTTCTTCGTCAACAAAGGCCAACGCCTAACGGTAATCGATCCAAAGGGCGGTCAAGTCTCTGACCTTGTGGCATTCAACCGGCACGACATAGACGAAGTCATCTCCAACGGACGTACATTTGACTACGCAGACACCATATACCTAACAACCAACCACCCGCTGTACTCAAACCGCAGCAATGTCATGCTCAGAATAGTCGACGACACTTGCGGACGTCACGACTTTCTACTTACGCCGTGTTCCAAAGATACTTTCCGCATCATATACGGCGACAAGGAGCCGCACCACGGCTGTTTCGGCAACCTCTCCCTTGCGCTAGGCAAACATGGCGTCGCGCCAGACCGTATCCCTTGCGCGTTCAACTGCTTCATGAATGTGCCTGTAGATGGGAAAACCGGCAAATTCAAGGTGGAGCCGCCTATCAGTAAGGCTGGTGATCACATCGACTTTGTCGCGGAGATGGACCTTATTGTTGCCATTACTGCCTGCTCGGCTGGCAAGTCTAATGGTGGTAGCTTTAAACCCATTCAATACAAGATAGCTTAATGAACAATCAAATAAATGTTACATATGCATCCCTTGATTCCGTTGTTTCACGAAAGGTCTCAAAAAGGACAAGTCGTAATGCTGATATTGGACGGCGCGTCATTGATCTTGTCAAATGTTAATTGGAATTTATATGCGCCAAGGAGAATCCGCAAAAGGCCTCGGCATCCTTTTACCCATCTTAAAAATAGACGATATTAAGCTATCGGGCAATTTTAAATGATCAAAGTCTTGCACGTCATCTATAGTCCATGATTGGATGTAGGCACTTAGGGACGGTTAGAGGGAGATGATGCTTACACAGCCGATCGATCACTAATCCGGCTACGGCCCGCCAGATCGATCGTCTGGGGATCCGATGCAAGGGTTCTGATGTGCCCCCTATCTAGCCTGTCCCTTTGAACTTCTTTCCTACGCCCTTTCGTAAGATACATACTTAGAAATCTTGAGAGTACAGAGTATATTGACAGCAACTCTTTTGCTGCAAACACTCATGTCAGACTAATCAATTTGTGATTAGCTCTCAACCACCTACGCAGACACCTCCGGAAAGCAAAATGAAAAGTAAAGGCTCACTTGAAGATGCTGTGAAAGGCAAAGGAGTTCATATCGATAGCGACAATCGTATCTGCTGGGATGAAGATGCTAACCAGCATCCCCGGAACTGGGACTTTGGGACCAAGACATACACTGCCGCTCTTATATGCTGGTTGGAGATGTACATGACGGCAATCAGCTCCTCTGGGGTTAGTTTTGTCAGTCCTGCGGACAGATCTCTGCTAATGATATTCTAGACGGCTACTGCAGACTCAGCGCGTGAGGAGTATGGTGGAAGCAGGACGATGGCTTATTTCGCTTTCGTTACCATGTAAGCTTTGAAGAACTTTAGGGACTCTATTCCTTTGCTTACTGTGAGAATAGATACTTGCTGGGCCAAACTATAGGTAGTATCTTTTGCTCACCCATCTCAGAGGTATTCGGACGACGAACCATATATATCCTTGCAGCGACCATCTTCTGCATCTTCTCAGCGATAGTGGCCGCGGTGCCATCAATAGTTGGCGTGTATTTCGGCCGTTTCTTCCAAGGTGTGGCTGCGGCAATTCCCGCAACTGTCGCTTTCGGCAACTTTGACGATATGTACAATGCTGAACATAGGATCTGGGTCGTCTACATCTATACCATCCTTGGTATGCTAGGGTTGGCACTGGGTCCTATCTACTCGACATACATCACTTCGAGCATAGGCTGGTAAGTATTAAAGCGATCGAGATGCTTTCTGGTCTGACCATAAACTAGGCGTTGGGTATACTACATCTCTACAATCGTCATGGGTGCCACGGCTTTTGCGTGCATCTTCACAAAGGAGTCGAATGCAAATCAGTTACTAGACAAAATTGTCAAAGAAATACGAGAAGAGACTGGCATTGAAGACGTGAAGTCGAGAAATGAAGAGGGCGAAAAGTTTACACTGTCTTCCTTTGCGCAGAACGCTCTGTTCCGACCCTTGCAGTTTCTTGTTACGGATCCCCTGGTCTTCTTCTGCGCCGTACTATGTGCCATCGCATTCGGCCTCATCTACGGCCTGACAGAATCATTGACCATCGTCTACACCGCACCACCATTCAACTTTTCGCAGAACAGTTCCAGCCTCGCATTCCTCGCCATTGCAATCGGCGAAGTGCTCAACATCCTGCCCCGGATTTACGACGCCCATATATACAAGAAATATCGCAGAACACACCGACGCATTCTCCCAGAGAGCAAGATCACGTCGTTTGCAATCGCAGCGCCATCTCTTGCTATCGGTCTGTGGCTCTTTGCCTGGACCATTCCACCCCGGGCCACGAATGTCCCTTGGCCTGTGAGCATGATTGGTCTGGTAATGATCGGATTCAGTGCCAATGATTTTAGTTACGTGCTTTTCGGATATGCCACTGACAGCTATGGCGAATATGCTGCCAGCGCTGTCAGTGCGATCAGCTTGACGCGTACACTGACCGCTGCGGTGTTTCCTCTCTTCACGCATCAGATGTATACGGGGTTAGGCAGCAATGTTGCAACGAGCATCTTGGCGGCGGTGGCGAGTCTGTTTGCGTTCACGCCATTCTTGTTCTTAAGGTATGGATCAAGATTGAGGCATCGAAGCAAGTTTGCGGCGGATAATGAGCAGGCTCTGGAACAGGAGAATCTCCATATGAAGGATAAGGAGTAGACGTTACCCTCTACACCAGTCTATCCATGTCCAAAGCTTTCCGCCTACGCTCCTTACAAGCTACCTGAGAATAGAACTGGTAGGCTCGATGTAAGCTCCCCCTGTCACACAAATCTTTCTTGGAAAGTGATAAGATGAGGAATGTTGGCAGTCTGATGATTGCCACGTAGCGTCGCCAGTCAGGTGGAAAATGTTCACAACCCGTTATGCATTACTTAACGTGAGTCCTTACGAAGAAATCCTTCGTAGATCAGCTGTACTATGAATGCTTAAATGCAGGTCACGGGCTTTCGGCTGAGACAACTGCACTTGAGCCAGTGTCTCTCATCATGCTCGTGATATAGCTCAGTCTTGATAAACATACTACCGTGTAAAATTGATCGAGTCCAAACCTTCAGCAATAAAATTGTTGGTCCTATCTTGCCCATTGAAACTCTCTTGCAGGTTTTACAATAGGAGGACAAGGCTTGGGCATCATACCCATTATCTCCCACATACTACCCCCTCGATCAGATGTGTTGATAAACGTGAATTTGATGCCCTTTTCACGCGCTAGCTCGATTACCGGCTTAAATATATCCTTGTGTAAGCCACCGTACACAAACAACCATATCTCCAAAGTTTTCAACGCACAAAGACGGTTACCGGGGCCGCATGCCTGCAGCACCGTGCACAGTAATTCGACATGCTGCAGGACCTGTGGCTGATAACTCGCAAGATCGCAATGGAGACCAAGATGCTCAAGTGACCTCGGTAGATAACCCAGCATTTCTTCGTTTCGTAGAGTATCACGATAGTAGAGGACATGAATATCCATGGTGAGGCGCTTGAGCTTGGTCATCTGTTCAAAGAACTCTTTGAAGCATTCCAGACTCGCACTAGACGCGTTTACGAAAGTCGTGTCGTGTCTGAAGCGGTGGGTCGCAAGATTGAACGCGAGCTCCTCCAGAGAAGCTGCATGGAGGAGCAACGTTCGTCGATTGAGAGTGAGGCTGTTATGTCCATCATCGTTCATCCTGGCGGGGTTTCTCATAGTGAAGACGAGCTTCTTCAGTCGCTTGCAGGCGCTGACAACAGTGAGCAGTCCATGATTCGTGAGGCAAACGGATTCTAAGAACAACTCCTCAATAGGCGAAGTCCCAACAGGAAACCGTGTCTCGTAGATATCGGGATCCAAGCCCAACCTGGTATGTTCATCCTGGTCCTTCTCCTCTGAGATGCTTTTGATTGGTATCTCGTCTGATAAGGCTGAGAGAGCAAGAGTTTTGACATTCGGAAGATGGAAAAACGGTGCCGCACATTGAATGTTTCCAGCATCGTCATCGTCATACCATCTGAGCACAGCAAGTTGAAGGTTCTTCAATGGCTGTTGGGGGCCTTTATGCCTCAGGGCCAAAGACACAAGGTTTAACACCAGCAGTCTTGAGTTTTGATAGTACGGAAGCGTAATGTGAAGGCTCTCGACTCTGGTACAAATAACCAACAGAAGTGCTGCTACCGGGTCTATTTTCGCATTGACTAATTCATTGCACCAGTCATGATCATTGGAAAGCTCTGGAAATCGTTGACGAGCTGCTAAAGCAAGTTCATCAAGCCCACCAGGACCAACCACTCGGGTATCTTGCTCGATACGGATCAGTCCATCGAAGACTAGCGATTTGACATTCCTTTGGAGTTGGGGATTTCGCACAAGATGCAGTGCAAAGAAAGCAGGTGCCTGTTTGTGCATGATCTCGGAAAGAAAGGGCCAATGGCGGACGAGAAGCGGCGAGACGATTCTTTGCAGTCTCTTATGGACATGTATGACTTGGAAAAGCGCTAGACGATCTGAATCGCATATCAGGGTGCAGATATCAGTGAGTAGCTCATCTGGGAGGTCCATAAGTCGCCCCATTCTGCGAAGTATCTTGGAACGAGTTGTCAGTGAAACCAGCAGATTATCGACTGTTGCGGGGTTGCTGGTGAGATTGGGATGAGATGACATTGTCACGTGCCAATTGGATTATGTCCCGTGTGCCAGGGTCGTATTGGAGGATGAGAGGTTATCATATTCACAACGTTACACAGGAAAGCAGTTTGAACAGTTGCGTCAATGGAATATATAATGATGAAATATGTAAATCGAGAAAAAGGTGTCAAAAGGCGACTAAAAAACTCTACTATTTGGTTTACTTCTCAGCCTTGACATCAAAGCGGTCCAGGTTCATGACCTTGGTCCACGCGGAAATAAAATCCTTCACAAACTTCTCCTTGGCATCGGAGCTACCATAGACCTCAGAGATAGCACGCAACTCAGCGTGGGATCCGAAGACCAGATCAGCGCGGGTAGCAGTCCACTTGACGGACTTGGTGGAGCGGTCAGTGCCGGTCCAGAGCTCGCCCTGGCTATCCTTCTTGGCCCACGAGTAGGCGGGAGAGAGAAGGTTGACGAAGAAGTCGTTGGTGAGCTGACCCTTCTTGTCGGTGAGAATACCGTTAGAAGAACCGTCGTAGTTGGCGTTCAAGGCACGGAGACCACCGACAAGAACGGTCATCTCGGGAGGGGTGAGGGTAAGAAGAGCAGCACGGTCAACGAGGTATTCCTCAGTGCGAGCACGGGCAGTGCCATGTCCGTAGTTGCGGAAACCATCAGCAAAAGGCTCCAGGTAACCGAACTGAACGAGATCAGTCTGGTTCTGGGTAGCGTCGACACGGCCAGGAGTGAAAGGAACCACGACGTCATTGAAGCCAGCAGCCTGGGCAGCCTTCTCAACAGCAGCAACACCACCGAGGACAATCAGATCAGCAAGAGAGACCTTCTTGGTACCGTACTTGGCGTTGAAATCCTTCTGGACCTTCTTCAGGGCAGAGAGAACCTGCTTGAGCTGCTTGGGGTTGTTGCTGGCCCAGTTGACCTGAGGCTCAAGGGCAATACGAGCACCGTTGGCACCACCACGCTTGTCGGTTCCACGGAAAGTAGAAGCAGAGTTCCAGGCAGTAGAAACAAGCTTGGAAACATCAAGACCATCAGTAGAAAGGATAGTGGACTTGAGGCTGGAGATCTCAGCCTCGCCAATGACGTCGCCCTTTCGCTCAGGGAGAGGATCCTGCCAGATGAACTGCTGCTTCGCAACCTCGGGTCCAAGGTAGCGAGAAACGGGGCCGAGATCACGGTGGAGGAGCTTGTACCAGGCGCGAGCAAAAGCAGCGTTCAGCTCCTTGGGATTGTCGTGCCAGCGCTTGCAGATCTTGAGGTACGAGGGGTCGTTGATGAGGGCCAGATCGCTGGTGAGCATGGTGGGGCGGCGGAATTTGCCCTTGACGAAGGGGTCGGGGTACTCAAGCTTGCCGTTGAGAGCCTCCCATTGCTTGTGGCCTGCAGGGCTCTCGACGAGGGTCCAGTTGTTGCCGAGAAGAGACTTGAGGAAGTGGTTGCTCCACCTGATATTTGTTAGTAAGAGTGAAATTGAGATATAGGGGGACGTACTTGGTGGGAGTAGTGGACCAGATAACCTCAAGACCGCTGGTCATCTGGTCAGGGCCATTACCCTCGTTGACGCTGTTGTGCCAGCCAAGACCCATCTCTCCAAGGTCAGCGGCCATGGGCTCAGGGCCAATGTTCTTAGCAGGAACAGCACCATGAGTCTTGCCCAGGGTGTGACCACCAATGATGAGAGCAGCAGTCTCCTCATCGTCCATACCCATACGGCCAAAAGCAGTACGGATATCAAGAGCAGAAGCCTTGGGATCGGAGCTTCCATCAGGACCCTCGGGGTTAACGTAGATGAGGCCAAAGTGCGTAGCACCAAGAGGCTTCTCGAGCTTATCGGCACGCTCGTAAATGTCTGTGCTACCATTGTAGCGAACGTCGTTACCCTTGGGGACAAAGCTGGACTCGGCACCCCAGTAGACAGACTCGTCAGCCTCCCAGGTGTCAGCGCGACCACCAGCGAAACCAAGAGTCTCGAAGCCGCTGTGCTCGAGGGCGACGTTGCCAGCGAGGACAATCAAATCAGCCCATGAGATCTTGCTACCGTACTTTTGCTTGATGGGCCCTATAATTCGTTAGTTTTGGGAGTTCGTGTGACGGCTGTGTAACGTACAGAGCAGACGACGGGCCTTGTCCAGGTTCTGGTTGTCGGGCCAGCTGTCGAGAGGAGCGAATCGTTGTTGACCCTGCACATGTCAGCAACACACTCCGGAATATGCCATTGAGTTCATTACTTACCATTCCGGCGCCACCTCGGCCATCCATAGCGCGGTACGTACCAGCACTGTGCCATGACATGCGAATGAAAAGACCACCATAGTTACCAAAGTCGGCAGGCCACCAATCCTGAGACTCGGTGATGAGCGCGTTGAGGTCCTTCTTCACAGCAGCAACTACGAAAGAAGTCAGTAAATAGTCCCCATTCCCAGAATGAGTGAAAACTCACAGTCCAGAGACTTGAAGGCCTCGGTGTAGTCGAAATCAGCGCCCAATGGGTTATACTGGGGCGAAAACTGCCTCAAGACATCCAATCTCAGAGCGCAAGGCCAAAAGTCCCTGGATCGAGTACCGCCACCAGCCTGGTTGCTAGCGACGCGGCAGATACCAAAGTCCTCGGGGATTTCTCGCGGAGGAACAAGGTTAGTGTCTGTGGCGCGCTTGGCGAAGGGGCAGCTCTGGCTAGCGGCCAGAGGCACGAGGCCAGAAGCCAGCAGAAGTGATTGTACGTGCATGGCTAGGAGTATGTGCTGTGCTGTGAGGTGTGAAGCTGACAGACGGACCAGACTAGAAAAATGGGCGGATTTATGGTTGGTTTTGTACCCGTAGTCGAGAGGCGAGGAAAAAGAAGGGTTACAGTGACGATCTACAGGGGCTGCTACAGCGCCAAGTCGGCAGTGTCAGTGGTAGAGGGCCTTATGCAACAGGTCAGACGCTCGGATTAACAATCGAGGCTCAGTTGCAGTGCATCTTAGTCTAGCCATTGGCGCCAGGTCAGGGTTTAGCGGTATCACAAGGATAACCCCAGCCTTTTGTTGCCTCTTCTAAGCAGTGTAATCCACACCAACGTCACTGACCCCTCCTGCTTGTTTCCCAGATAGTGATAGGCGGTGACGATACTGGAATCAGATGTCTCGTCCGTGGATTTCTGTTTCCCAGTGGAGACGGAGAAAATCTTGGGTTAGGACGAAAAGGAAAAAGATCCCTGATAAGCGGCAATGCCATTGGAATCACACGCACCAACTGCCGACAGGGATGGTAAATCACAGGACTGCTATTGGTTTACGTGAGACTTGGTCCATACTAAGAAGGTGGTAGCTTAATATAAACTTTTGGAGAAGAGCAGTGAAACACATGGTTTAGAGTTCATCATTTACCCTTGAGGAGTTGAACTTATGCATGTTGGTTTCTTTATAATTTTCAGTCCAAGCTGAATAAGCTGTCTCTGTTGCAGATAGATTGGACAGAGAGATTCTCTAATCGCCCTGCCAAGCGGTGATTATCCCACATATGATCCGACTACCCACTCTCGCTCACCCTGCCGTACCGCAGCCAATCGGAATATTGTGAAACAGATTAGCTAGGGAAACGATCAATGCCGTGGCTTGGTGGGCGCGGGCCGGAGTAAAGCTCCTCAGAGGCAAACATCCATCTTCGGGGTGCAGTGCCAGTGTCACCTCGGGCTCTTCCCAAGTTCCCGATTACAGTGCAGTACGTAGTAAGCCGAGACAAATTGAGCTGGCCTCTTCTGCTGTACAACCCCGTATTTGGCGAATGCAGATGCCTTTTGGTGTATCTTGTCTTCAAATTATCTGACCGCAGGGCTCGGACTTTGCTGACAATAAGCTCAATCTCATCCCTGCCAATTGCTCAGTCGTCAGCAGCCACTATTCGTGCTTTGATTCGCACAGCTTGTCTCTTGGCTCATTTATCGTCACAACAACTAGAAAAATAAGCATACGCAGTCACAAACTGCGGTCGCATTCTGGGTCCGGTCGATCCATGTACCCGAACCTCTGGGCCATACAATTTTCAACAAGTCATCACCAACAAAGCAATTAAATTCTGCATACCAAGACCTTTTTTACTAATAATAGCAATGACCTTCTGCAGCCGACATCTTGGCTTCACAAATCCCGCAGGTCAAATGGCCTGATGCAGCGTCGTAATTCCCTTGTGATCGATCCTGTAAACCATCCAATATCACGTTCAAAAGAGTGAATTCTTGGGGTTTCATGCAGCGGCAACTCTATCTAGAATGTCACATCCCGCTTTGCGAGCCCATTGGTCCTCGCTAAGCAGTGGCAATTTCGCCCGGCCGTGCCTATCCCTGATCCCAGGCCTTTATCAACGATTTATCAGTAGGATTCAACGGTTTCCCCCTCTCGAAGAAGAAGCTGCAAAGACGCAAGTTCCTCTTCCTTTCTGCATCGACATGGCGCAGCTGCCGCGATGCCACTCTCTCAACAGAGCCGCGACCCTGCATAAACACATAATCACGATCCCAGCCACAAAATGGTGAATCAATTCGTGCGATTTCTTAACCGACCTTAGCAGGAACTCTATTATTAGCTCTGCGCGCATTTGGGTACCTGCATTACTATTGCCTGCCACTTCATAGGATCTTTGCAGCAGCAGCAAGCTTTCCATGGATGAATGTCTTGTTTGAGCAGTGCCGTGAATGGACAAGCCGTAATCGTGCAGACCCAGAAAATTGATTTGGAATCATGCGGAGTAAATCAGGCAGCCGAAGTAAGCTAAACAAGGCAGAGGTGAGTTGTGCGGGGAGAAACATATCCATCACGCGAGGGCAGGGTAGCAGGGGCTATAACGCTCGCTTCGCCATTCTTGACGTTATTGACCTTGGAATCGCTGAGCGCTAAGCTTTTTCCGGTTATTGGAAGCGTTCTGAATGTCTTCAAAGTTTACGATTTTCATCAATGGCCTTTGCTGCGATTCGCTCGTCTCATGACAGTTTTGGTTTGAGTACGGCTAGCGGCAAGTATACAGCTTGACATGGAGCCAGGACGCGTTTCACTCGTATGACCGACGAGTTAGGCCTTACCCTAAACCGTAGAGTTTGGATGCTTTGAGGGGAAGTGACGTGCTCCGAATACCCTCAATTGGGAATTAGTTGCGGTATAGCGATCATAGCATTTCGGCATGGTGATGCGGTAATTAGGGATAGACGCATCTTCGTTCCGACACTTATTCTTCTGTCCGGCATCGTCGGCAGCATTATATTATCAATTCGATATAGCCAGTTTCATCATACGTCGTTCATTAGACTTTCCATCATTAATATTAAACATTAGTGTATCCGGTATGACCCGCATGTAGCTCCAGGGTATATGTTTCTCTCAGTACCTAATCTATCCCAATTAAGATGTCGCTTATCGTGATATCCTCTGTTCGCACCCGATTCTATCCAAACAGCCTTTCCTATCCTTTGAAATATGCGTCACCCTCGCTGACTGAAAGACAGAAGATGTGCTTTTCCCTCCCGAGGCATATTTTCTGGGAAATTGGAGTTTCTCGGCATCAACCTCAACCTCGATCGGTAGGTCCTCCTCGTATTCCTCTTCCTCATTGTCGCTGCGTGTATCTTCTGCATTTCCACCACGAAGCACTCGAATGACCAATTTGACGATCATGACGAACCATACAAGCATAAGTGCCTCCAAAAACAAAAGCCCGCTCACGAATAGTGTCATAATGGTGTAGTCGTAGCAAACTCTTCCATTGGTGTAGATCAATGGTTCAAGCAGATAGAAGTAGCCATCTACCGGAACCTCTTGAGGACCAATGATATTTTTTCCTGAACCAACGAAGCAGCTCGGCCCGGTGATGACTAGACTATGCACGTAAACAGACCAGCATACCATCGGGAACGCAATATGGCGGCACAGCACCCAGCTTACAACGAATGCGCCGAACATAAAGTCGCACAAGGACTGTAGCTTCATGTACTTCAGGCACTTGGCGATCGAGAAAACTAAGTCGTTAAAGTCCATGAGGATCAGAACAACATTGCCGACGCGGGTGAGGCCATATCGGTACGAGCAGTACACCAGAGCAATCGTGACGACGTGGTGAGAGAGCATCTGCCAATGGTCCTTGCGGCGCTTCTCAATATTGATGACAATCATCTGCTGAAGCCAGAAAGCCAATTGCGCCAGCATGTAAATCTTCATGAGGCCGGATACTTCGCGATTCGGCCAATTTGTCCACATAGCCTGAAGATCCAACCAATACGACGAAGACGCATATATGTACTGCCGACATTAGTCAAAAACCACATCTAATTGGCGGAGACGTCAATCATACCATGCCAACAGACCAGCAAGTGGCATAGTAAACCACCATCCAAGCCTGTTCCTTGAACCGCATGGATCTAGCCCTCCCTAGTCCCCAGGCGGCCGCCAACGGGTCCAGAACGAAGCGCATCGTAGCATCCCGCAGACCCGTCAATACCACGATCAGAACGGCCACGAGGTAATTATCATCGAACCCGACGCCATACTCCCCCGTGAATTCGTTTCGGTACGAGAGCGACGTGAGCCTGGCGGTGAGGGGACGTGTAAGACCGTTGCATTGCGCGATGAGCAGAGGCGCTATAATACCGAGGCATATGCCTGAGAAAGTCAGTATTGTGGAAACGGGCGCCGAGTGGGATGGTCTGTTCTGGTGTACTTACCGAGCTGGTTATCGATAAGCCATTGCTTGACGGAAGTTTGTTTTTGACATCGCTTTGGGCTTAGTTTTGCTCCCATGTCGACTTTTCCTAATTGATGCAGAGTTAAAGACGAATTTGTACGAAATAGATATTTATATGGTTTCGGAAATAAAATGGAAAAACATGTTATTCAAGCGATAAATTTGTGGTCGTGAAATAAGCTGATCATGGGCTCACGTATGGGACCATCACGCCGCCCGCGGGGTCCCGAAATAATTTGCGAAAAAGGAACCGAGTGAATGCGAAAAAGATTGGATTTTTGATTGGCATGCGCGTATGAGGTGATCGACGTGTTCGTGTTCGGAGCTAATGGGTTGACTATCAAGGGTAGCATCTGGGATCATGAGTTTATCTGGCATGATGGGAGATCTGTTGAAGCTTAGTTTTTTCGACGTTTGCGCTTTGACATCGATCGGCGGATCCTTGGATTGAATGGCAGCTCGTGATCGGATTGAAGACTACTTTATGTGGTTGACTGCCGCCTTTGACGCTGAGCTTCAGGCTGCGAATACAGGTATTGAATGACAACACGATACCTTTTTTCCACGGTGGTTCTACCCAGAAGCTCCCACGATAACCAACGAATCTTCTTAGATTGAACTAGAATACAATGACGTTCTTACCGTTTTTACCGTTTTTACCGGACAAATATTCCTGTCTCATCTTCTCAGCATCTTCAGGCCTCCATTCCTTGATCTTGACTTGGATATTATGCTTCACGACTAGTTCCAAGAGCTCCTCAGTCTTAACAGTATCCGCGACAAGGGAGCCAATCAGTTTGATATCACGGAATATGACGTTCTGATAAGTCAAGGAAATGTGGCTGCGAGATCGAATGCGACGGGAGCATAGCTGGATCAGTGGATAGAATGTAGATGTCGGGCTTCAAATAACAAGATGCGACGAGGTCTAGAGCATCTTGCTTGACATCGATCGCCACGACTTGGTATCCCTATGAATCCTCGTATCAGTATTAACAAGATTTCGAAGGGGGAGGCTTCTGATATACCATTGCTTTGGCAGCTTGAGTTCCAATATGACCAAGTCCGCCAATGCCTAGGATACCAATAGAGCCACCAGATGGGATTTCAGCTCTCTTGATGCCTCCGTGCACGGTGATGCCAGCACACATCATACAGGCTGCAGTGTGAAAGTCAAGTGAGTCTGGGAGTTTGACAGTAAATCGAGCGTCGTTGAGAATAGTAAGTGTTGTGCTGGCTATGATAACATGGCTGCTGGTCTTACGCTGCCATGTACTCCGCCCATGCCCCTTCAGTCGTGATCCCTTTCATCAGTGGGCTGTCGCAATATATCGGCCTTCTAGCCTTGCAGTGGGGATACTTCCCTGTCATCAAATCAGCATATCCCTCTCCACATGAGCAGATATTCTACCGCAGCAGCTGTCAAAGTTGAGACAACCAACTCGCTCACCCTCCGCAAACCCTTGAACCTCAGATCCGACTTCAACGGTAACGCCAGCTGGCTCATGTGACCCAACGAACGGTAAGTTTGATGAACCAAAAGAATTCTCAAGGGCCATACAATCAGTGTGACAAAACCCGCCCGCCTTGATTTGGATGAGCAGTTGATAAGCGTTGGGCTTGGGCTTTTCGACGTCGGAGACGGTATAGGGGGCATTGAACTCCTTGATCTGAATTGCTTTCATGATAAATCAAGTATGTAATGTAATGATTGTATGTCAAATGTTGAACTCTGTTGCATTTTGGAGCCCAGAACTGAATTGGGTCCTAAAGACCTACGTCGTACAATGTCTGCTAGTGATGGGAACGCGCTTGACGACTCATCTACACATTGCTAGACATCTATCGATTCTACCTACATCATGGAGAGGCAAAATGGGACGAAATGGTAATTCCATAGTACGTGACCGAAAAGAATTTGTAGACGCAGAGGGCATGAAAGATCGAGTAAAAGGTGCATACATGGTATAATCGCAAGAAAAATCCCTGATCATATCCGGCTCCAACTTCGAAGGATTCATGAATCGCCACTTAGTCTTCTGTTCCATCGTAGCGACGGGTAAATTCTGACAAAAACGTCTTGTATTGAACTCAGACTGAAGCGCCCCACTCATTAACACACTGGCTGTTGAGTGACTAACCTGAGCGCGAATATCATCATCGTTCCAGAGTGAGAAGAACAGATTAACTACACTTCAGGGTTATTGAAACCCTGCATGACGAACACGAAGGTTCTTTTGTCCCCCCAGTTCCCCAAAAAGATAAATTTGAGCTCAGGCTGAACCGTTCGTACCAACCAGGACTCACGGCTGAGGATGATGCGGGTACGACAGCAACATCATCGCTCGTGACATCGAAGGATCAAAACGGTTCATGTGTGGTTTGGCGCCAAGTCCACAACAGTCCCCGTGAAATTTGGGACATCGAAAGAAAACTAACGAGTCAGGCTGGTCAGACCTTCAAATAAATATTGACATTCAGAGCGGCCCGCCCATGGATGATGAGAAATATTCCAAGTCTGCCGTGGGCGGTAACGCCCTTTTATACCCAGGAGACAGGACGTGATAAGCTTTGGCTTTTGGCCACAACGAATTCTATTTAATAAAAATGTTTTTTTTTATTTACAGATAAGTGTGATGACTGTGTTATTCATGTAGTGCCACGTCGCAACTTTGCAGCGCGGTCGGAGGTGCCTCCAAACTCAGACTGCGTCCTTGGCATTTCTCAAGGCATCAGCCATAGAGAGTCGCGTAGGTATTGCAGTATCATCATCGTTCACTTTGACTTCAGAGCACTTTTATTGACTGTATCTTTGGATCAGGAAGATACGTCTCCCCAAGTTCGAACCTCTTCTCCATGCAAGGTGTTGTGCGACTGCAGCGTCTCCTATTTTCTGTTAGTTGATTTCTTCGGTACATTCTTACTGCTGTAGGAAATAAAGAGTCGAGGATCGCAAAACAAAGAGAACGAGCTGAGTGAGCCCTACGGGACACGAATTATCCAATCGTCGAACTGAATGCGTGGCGTTCTCGAAGGCGGTGCAGTGGCTGGGAGTCTCGCCAAAAAGATAATCACACGTGATAACCCGGAACGTCAACTCCGCCACGCGCAAATCGAAAACAGGAAGGGAAGGAACGATAACACCATTCCCCTACCTGCCCAAGAACATGAAGACAAGAAGGGCACTTAAGTCGCAAATGGTCAACACTTACCAACAGCAGTCAGTGATGACTACAAAATCTCGAGGGATCAAACTGAAATGAACAATCCTCAACCAGAGGGAGTTCTTAATGTGAACTAAACTTCTGAGACTACAACGAGGACAGGCAAGCGCCTGTCTCCTTTTTTATACTTACAATCAACCCCTCAAAGTTCCTTTTGAGCACGCCACGTCGCAAAGTCTGTTGCGCTGCTGCGAAATTGTGTCCAATTGACCTTAGCAATTTCGGACCAAAGTTTGGTGGGCGCGTGTTAGTGGAGCGGGCGCGGAAGCATGTGACAGGCACCTCCTGTTACTTCTGTCACTCTGCCCTGGATGGTCGAACTGGTAAACTACTGAGATTCGACATGACGCTTAATGCGATGGACGGGGATTCAAGTGTCGCACTTGCTACAAATTCCTCCTGTTTCGACTTGCTCATGAGATTGTTTGACCAGGATTTGGACTGTTGCTGTTTTTGTTCGACTTGCATCTCGTGAGGTTCAGGCCCAGAGTGTCACTAAGCCATTTGACACAAACTCTACCATGACATTGGACCTATAGAAGAATAGATAGATGCGAGCTTATGCTTGAGCTCGAGTGAATGCATGCATCCATGCATCCAAAAGTTTGATTTTGGACGATTTGCCACCATTGGTTGTGTCACTTGTTCAATCCTCCGGCAACCACTTGGCTTTGTGGCACAGACGTAGTCTACTGCAACAGAGTACACACTGGATATAATGCATTTTTCATTGTTGTTGAAGGGCAATAAGATGGTCTCTTGAATGAAGTTGCTGTCAGCCACAAGGTGTCAGAAGGGAAAAGAGGCCCTTGCCAACTTTGACATTCACCATCTAAGTACGCGCTGAGGCTTCTCACTGCCGTCCTGCAGATTATCTGGGTCCGATTAAAGCCGTTTCTCGCAAGAGAAACATTTGGTATCCTGGGTTCTACAGGATAGATGCCAACGAGAGCCGGCAAGGCAAGGTCGATCATGGCTGGCATTCCCATTGTCGGGAATGGAAGCAAATCCGCTCTGGATCCTTAGATAAAAATATGGCTTTGATTCACACTGTGAAGACACTACAACCTTCCGGCTTTACCTTTGTATACTCCCTGATCGGCTGGTCATCATAAAATTTCGTTACAAGGGAAGTTCGAGTTCGGATACCAGGTAATGGCTATGACTAAACTCAACACACCGAATTGCCAATGTCATACATACCTAGATATACTCAGATACGTGGCTAGAAGCATGCTCACATAAACTCAGCACCTCACGAACTTAAACTACACTCGGTATTCCAGCTCCAGTGGCTGGCTAGAAATAAGTGACGGAGAAGAACGAGAAGAGTATGGCAAGGACTGAATGCTAGAAAAAACCAGTGCTTCATGGTAGTCCCAGGCATGTCCCTCGGAAGATCAGCCTTCCGCGGCATGTCTCACATCTTTGAGCTCAGTAGTCAGAAGCCTCCACGTCATATATTGGTTCGGGCCTCAATCGTGCCGCTTTACCTGCTTCGATTCGAGGCCCAGCTGGACACCTGTATGGCATGACTTGTCCGTGACTAGTTGGAAAGTCGGGGTTTATCACACCGCCTCGTTTCCCCTCAATTGTGAGACATAGATGTTCTTGTTGTACCAGTTGCAGGTTCACCAGCCCAATGATGACAATTGTTGTTTCAACTCGGCTTATGCACGACAGGAACCTATACTTCACCTGAATCCTATTTGTTTGCGTTCTTGGTATCTCGGTGCTGTCTCACCTGTATTTGTACTCTTTTCCGAATATGAATGCTGTTGATGCACAGTGAAATCCCCCCTCACGTTATGCCTGTTAACCAATAGAAAATTTGCCAGTTGTCAGCGAACTAGTGGCCTTCCTTCGAGTTTAAAAGCACATCAGTGGATAGCATGTACTCTGTGGCTAGCTGAACAACCCAGAAGAGCAGCCTGCATGATACTCCATGCTAAGTTGGGTAGTATCGTTTGATTCCGGACAATTGAGCCCTTCAAACTGTGTAGATTCATAAGAAGAAAAGCAGTAGCTGATAATCAGCCCAAAGATATCTCTACATACATGGCTAATTCTTGATTTCTGTAAGAAATACTACATTACCAGTCATGGGTATCAACGACATTCTATTTGGCGCCCAGCGTGGCTTGCCTCTGCCAGCGTCCTTTGGCCAAGTTCTGACTATACGTCTGAAAAGCCACGATGAAGAGACCAAAAAGGCAATTCTCGACATTGTGAGAAGCCTTGCACAAGATATTGCAGACAATTACACCAAGTGCGGCCTTGTAGCTGCCTTTTGTCCCAAACTTTGGGGTTCGTGGAATGGGCGCGATATACCCATTCACACAGACATTCTTGACCGCAAGATCAAGTTCCGCAACACCGGCGGCGATGTTGTCCTTTATATCAAGGCCACATCCAAGGACCTGGCGGCCAAGATTGTAAGCAAAGTTGAGAAACGCCTTGAAGCTATCTCTATGACCATTGATAAGGTCGTAGCCGGCAAAAGAAAGGATATCCGTGTTGGCGGCGGGCGTTTTGTTGATGGCATCACCAATCCTAATGATCCCGTCAGCCTGGCTGAAGATGTTCTCATCAGCAGCCCAGAAGAGTATCGCGGTGCTAGCTTTGCCTTTACTCAAAAGTTCACCTTTGACTGGCCTCGCATTGCCACTCAAAGTGGAGATACTGAGGATGAGATGGTTGGTCGCAATCCAGATGGCGCTTCCTTGCCTCAGCATGCGACTCACTCGCACATTCATCGAGCTCATATCAGAGACAAGAACCAAGACCAGAGAAAGATTCTGCGTCAAGCACTGTCGTTTGGCAACAGTGGAGGTCACGCTGGCCGTGAGAAGGGGCTCATGTTTGTTGCTTTTTGCAACGAACAACCCCGCTTCGAGCACATTCTCAAACATCTATTGGGCCACGAGCCAGAGAATCCTCTCGATAGATTGATGGATGTTGTCAAGGCTCATAGCGGCGGTTACTGGTATGTTCCTGCTGCAAAGGAGCTTGGCATCCCTGCTGTGACGAGCCTGGACGATGTAATGGAGGATTCCCACTGGGACGTCAGAAGTCCCAATGGCTATCTCTTTTATAACTCCCAGGACTATCTTCATCAGATGTCTGAAGGTCGCTACATCGGCGGTGATGCTCCCAACGATCGGCTACTGAGCTTGCTTGGAAGGACTTTCTCCCATTGGCGCGATGGCTGGATGGATAAGCAGAACTTCCCGAGACTTCCTGAGCTTACTCACTTTTATGACACCAAGGAAGAGAAAGCCAAGGTCATGAGTGAGCCTGTCCCAGTCCGTAAAGGTCTCGCAAATCTCAAGACACTCACGCTGTCACTCTCGGATCCTGAGTCTAAAACAGCTCGCTTCAACGGTTTGCTTCGCATTGATCCCAAAGAGCTCATCGTTGGCGTTATTCCAGACTTTACTCTGGGCCGCGGAAAAGAGGTTATCCCATACCTGTCAAAGGAGGAGACCATTGACGCTTGGCTCAAAGGCTCACTCAATGAGTGGTCGGCCATGGGTCATGTAGTTCCAGAATATGAGCGTCTCGTTCAAAAGGGCTTGGGTCAAATCCAGAGCGAGCTACAAGCCAAAGCTGATAATGCCAGCAATGCCAAGGAGAAGTCCTTCTTCCGTTCTGCTCTCTTGTCTATCAAAGGAGTTCAAGGCTACCTGCGCAACTGGACAGTCTTGGCACAAAAAGCAGCTGCTCACGCCTCGAATGAGGATGACAAGGCCAACATGGAAGATGTCTCCAAGCGATTGGCACATCTCGTCGATAATCCACCGAGAGACTTCCAAGATGCCGTGCAGCTGGTCTTTTCCATGCACTGTTGTCTGCATCTTGTCGGCGAATTGACTGCGCTGGGCCGTCTGGACCAGATCCTTTGGCCATTCTTGGAGAAGGACAGTATCTCTTTGGATCGTGCCCAAGAGATTGTAGACTGTCTCTGGCTAAAGATCGGAGAGAACGCCTTCGTCAATCGCGCCTTTATCTACGACTACGTATCGTATGGAACCACAGCTGTCTGTGGCGTAGGCGGTAATTTTCCCCAGGGAGGTGGCATCAATCAATGGGTTCAGCAAGTCACTGTTGGTGGTTACAAGGCGACAGACAGTGATACCCCAGAAGGCGGCGCTAACGAGGTCACCATGTTGTGTCTCAAGGCTTCGCGGCGTATACCTGTCAATGCTCCTACTCTGTCACTCCGAGTTTACAAGGACATACCAGAAAAATATCTGGATGAAGCTGCCAAGGCAATTCTTGCTGGAGGTGCACAGCCAATTCTCTATAATGACGACAAGCTCTGCAAGGGCTTAAGAGATTCGGATCCCGACCTTGTCAGCACAACTTGGTCAAGGAACTATGCTGCCGATGGCTGCTACGAACCCATGTTCGCGGGAGCATCAGAGTTCACCTTCAACAATGTTCAGCCTATGCTTGCTCTGGAGCAAACCATTAACCAAGGAGCGACATATGGTGCTGCTGGGCCCGAGAGTCTTCGTGGGCTGAAGCAAACCTTTCGATCACTGCCGGCTCACAAGATAAAGACATTCAAGCAGCTCCAAGACATCTTCCTGGAACAACTGGAATGGCTTGTTATTCAGTGCTATAATGTCATGTTGGAGAACTACGGGAATCTCGCTAACATATGCCCGAGCCCTCTACTGTCTGTCTTGATTGATGGATGTGTTGAGAAAGGCATCGACCTGACGGATGGCGGTGCACGCTTTCACATCATGGCACCGCTATGTATTGGAGTTTCCAATACTATTGATTCGCTGTTTGCTATACAGAAGCTGGTGTATGATGAAGACACTGCGATGACTACGCTTCCTGAACTTGTCGACTGTCTCATCAACGACTGGGGCTTCAACATGATTGAACCTTTCCAGGATCGTCACCTTGGTGCTGCTAGTGCGGCCCAGTATGGCGTACGATACCAACAGTTGAGAGCTATAGCACTCGCGTTGCCGAAATGGGGAAGCGGTGACGAGGAGGTGAACCGACTTGGAGACTGGCTCATTGAGAACCTCGTGAGACTTTGTGTCGACAAGTTCAAATCTCCAGCTCTGGACGTGCAGAAAAAAAAGATTGCTACAAACCACTCCGGCCAGGACATAAAGTTTGTTATCACTCCTGGCATCGGCACTTTTGAAGGTTATGTCGGCGACGGCGCGCCTTGCGGTGCCTCAGCCGATGGTCGCCGTAATGGCATGCCCATTGCATCTGACCTTTCTCCTGTCCCAGCCGCACAAGATCTCCCCCCCAATCCTGCCTTCAGGAATATTTACCAAGCCATGGAGAGTTATAAATCCGACGCTGTGACGTACGGGCTTTCCAACGCGTCGCCTGTGGACATGAACATTGATGAAAGTTTTCCGCTTGAAGACTTGAAAAAGTTCGTCAAGCAATACGCACAGGGCACAGTTGGTGGAAATCTGATCACTCTCACTTGTGCAAACGTAAAGACCTATGAAGAGGCGGTGAAGGATCCGGAAAAGTATAATCTTCTACGGGTCAGAATGGGTGGATGGACTGAATTCTATGCTACCATGTTCCCTGAGCATCAGGACCAACACCAAAGACGACAATACTTCAAACCTTAGAATGATTACTAAAAATAGTACTTATTAATAGACTTTACTAAAAGGTGCTTGGTGGGGAAGCCGCTCTCATATAATATACGCATTTATCGTGCTTAAAGAATGGTGTCAGTCTTCTAGCAGCTTAGTAGTAGGTGACCGAGAGTGGTGCGTAAAGAGATGCAACAGTGTTTTACTGATGGATTAAGTCTCTCGCCATATTTGTAGCGGCTGATGCAAGTTTGATTCCATACCGATCCGGAATCCAGTCCAATCTTTCTCGAGAGTCTTGAGTTTGTTGACGGGTAATTTGCGGGCTTACAACAACAATAGCAAGTGGCCAGATGAGGCGATACAGGTCATGGTCACCCACAGGACCTGAGCAGTAAAGGCTCTGCCTATCGTAATTTTCGTTTGGGCTGAGCCTTTCCGAAGTAAAAATGCGGCTGAGCTGGCTGAATGGAATGTGAATCGGTGCGAGCGGGTACTCCTCCGAATACTTCTCCTCCGCGATGTCGCTAAGTCGGAGTTTGAGAAGCTTGTCTCCGTTGACCATTTCACCATCAGAGTCTTGGAACATCTGTCAAGGGTGAGTTAGCTTTTGGCCTGCACGATGAGAGGAGACTTACCGTGGGTTCCAGGTCACAGACTACTTCAACTGTGTTCAATGAGGGATTCTTTCTCGCTCGCCAAATGGATACGGATGAATGGCCTTGGCCGCATTTGAGGTTGAAACATACTACCGTAGTGACAGCACCTTCGGTCCCGAGGATGTAATCTTTGGCAACCTTGTCAAGGATATTTCGGGTTTGGGAATAGCCGACTTCGAACACAAGGCCCGGTTCAAAAGCGCGATCGTCTTTGAACTGTCCGTCTGGATGGCACTCTCGATTGCGCTTCGAGCTATCATGTTCCCAAAGCTCCACCAAGCGGCTGTGGCGGTGCTTGATTCTGGGCGCGTTTGGCACTTTGCCTAGGATGTCATTGATCCGTTGCTGAAGCAGGAATGCAAATTCGCTAGCGAAATCGTCGTGAATCTTGGATGCCATTCTGAGGGTGATGCCAGCGTCAGCGTCGTAATCGTAGCGATGGAAGAGACGATCGAGCTGCGGGCGGATGCAATAGAAGAGATGCGGTTCAAGTGGGAGCGACACAAAGTAGGGCCCTTCAAAGTCAGAATTAAAGCGCTCATGACACTCGAGAATGTTGCCGGGGATGGAAGAGATTGAAGCAGAAGAACCTTGGGCGGTCCCGTTCAACTCACGTGCAGCAGAGCTATCGCGTTCATCGGCCATTGTTGCGGCGTTGGTTCTGGAGGTGATGGTGTTTGGATGGAGGCGTCTGGATCTACCAGAAGGAGAAGAACGAGAAGTATAGTATGAGAAAAAAAATAAACTGTTCTGATTTCTTTCTGCCTTGATGCAGAAGGGAGAAGGGAGGAGTGGCGGGAAATTCAGTGTGATGAAACAAGGTCGAAGTGGGGAATTACAACCGTGTGCCTAGCACTGCTCGGCCTCAAATTGAATAGGACATTATCATAAGCTTATGGAGATCTAGGCTAGGCTGCCCTAAGCTTAGAGGAGTGTTGTTGCGACATTCACTTTGTGCTAGCAACGGCCCCTGGCTTGTCAGTGGCACTATGACTATCGTAGCTATTAGGGGGACTAGGGGACGACTGCGGCCTATAAGGTTAAGTTTTAAGCTGTCAACACTGATGATGATCACTGACAGGTCTCTCTGACCACACCTGTTCCTTGTTAGACAGTCAATTTAAACTGCCCGATGAGTAGCCACCAGACCTGGGAGCCAACTCATTCGCGTTTCTCCTTGACTGATCTCCATTCCGTCATCAACCCTCCAACTATCGCGATTGAAGCCAGCCCAGTTACAAGGTACCATGTCTGCCCGAGACTCTTGTCAATCGCAACCAGGACCTCTCTTGTGACGGATCCTGGCACATTGGTAACCATCTCGGTAAGACCACTGCTGCTAATATGCGTCCCATTAAGACCTGGTTTGACACCATCGAGGTTATCAGAAAGTCGGTTTGTGAAGAGCACCTGGGCAATAGGAACAAATACAGCGGGGCCGAAAGATTGAGCAAACAACATGATGGATAGACCGAGCGGGACGTCTTGAGCGGGGAGGACTGTCTGTACAGCTGTTTGAGGGCTGATGAACCCAATGCCATAGGCCAGACCTGAAAGCGCTGAGTACGCAATAAGCTTTTCGAAACCGGTATCGATCTTGAACGTGGTAATGAGCCCTGCAGCAATTGGCATCATGATGGATGCAAAGAGCATGAAAGGAGTGTAGTAACCGAATGCGCTTGTACCCACTCCATGGATGAGTGAACCGGCTGTTGCCGCGATGATGATAGGCAACATCATGTAGCCGCTCTTGACAGGCGTGTATCCACGAACGAGCTGATAGTAGGTGGGCAAATAGTACTCCAGCACCACGCCAGTGCTGTTGATGCAGAATATGAAGATGAAGCCGGCTATTACACAGCGATGCTTCATGATGCGAAGTGGAAGTGCAGCGGCGTCGCCTCGGCGGATTTGATTCCAGACAAACACTCCAAGGAGAACAGTGAAAGTGACTAGAAGTCCAATCACCTGACCACTGCTCCATGGGTGCACAGTACCCGCCCATGAGAGCGCGAGGAAAAGGCTTGTGAGCGCCGGGAGGAGTAGTATGTTGCTAACAAGGTCAAGCTGAGCAATCTTCTGCTCAAACGACATTCCACTAACTTCACTGGACTTTCGATCATCCGACAGGCAAAATGTGGTAAGGAGAAGAGTAACGGCACCGATGGGTGCGCTGATATAGAAACACCATCGCCAGCTGAGTGTCTGAAGCGCACCACCAAGCAACGGCGCAGCGATGGTAGCTAGACCCTCAGCAGCGCCCAGAACCCCAAGAAACAAAGGCCGTCGACGAAGAGGCGTCGATTGAACGATGATGATGAATGAGCCCGCAAATAGCCCGGCAGAGCCTAGTCCAGCGACGGCCCTTCCGACAACAAGCATTGTTGATGAAACAGCAGCACCTGAAAGCACGGATCCAACAATAGAGATAACGTTGGACATGAGAAAGATGCGTTTGACGGAGAATAGCTTGTACGCTTTCCCAAAGATAAATTGGAAAGCGCAAACGCTGAGCCTGAAGGCAGATGAGTACCAGCCGACATGAGCTACCGTGTGGAAGTGATCGGTGATAGCTGGTACTGCTGTAGCGACTATATTCATGTCTATGCTGGCGAGGACGAGGATGGAGACCACGGAGAGTATTGTCAGCCAAAATCTTATGCCTTTTGGGTACTCTGCGTCTGGTCGTTCGCTTGACTCCGCGGCATGGCCCTCTACAACGTTGTCGGATCCATGATGACTAATTTCGCTATCAGAATCTTGCTGGTGGACTTGCTGTGACGGCGTCCGTTCGAATATGACGAGTTCAGTCATTGTTGTTGTCAAGAAGATGGTGAGCAGAGTAAATGAGGGGCTCGGTTGGGATGATGGATGGACAGATCCCTGTCATGCAGATCCTTCAGATAACACCCGTCCTAAAGGGTTAATCAGGACTGTATAATACCATAAAACTCGGAGATGAGACTAGAGCACACCAAAATATGTTCTCATCTCTAGACCTGAGCTCTTGTCACTCTAAGCTGAGCTCATCCTGAGCTAGGGCTGAGGGTTTGAGTGGTCCGACTTTTGGGATCGACAGGCCCAGCGTGGGCCAGACCTGGGACTTATCTAATTCTCTGAACCTTCATATAACTCTTGAAACTATGCCTTCTATATAGGGACTTAGCTTTAATCCTCCTTTCAGTATTATCTTTTAAATTAAATAATAAAATACTGTATAATTCAATTATCTTCACTTCTTAATATAGAATACTGATAATAATTGAAACTTTTTATAATACAAATACTACTCTAATCTATACTAGCCGCACTTGGAGTTTTTCGGCCTTTTGAAAAAGCTCTGGAAATGTATACTTGGCGTCAGTATCCCCCATAAAATAGCCGGTGAAAGCGAGACCGGTACGTTTAAATGTTGAGTCTACACCCTCAACTCGTTCTACACTCATCGCCACACTGCATCCATCAGAAAAGGTGCCAAGATATAAGAGTAAAACTGTAACTTCTTGAAATTCCTCCGCCTTACAACCATCAGGGGCAAAAAGTGCTGAGATCGAGGAATCCGGATCACCAGAAAGAGCATAAATCGAAAGGCGGCCAGGAACAATTAGATCGGGTCGCTTTTGTAACAAGAAAGTTTGCATTCTGCCAAAACCTTCAATATAACCATCTTTGACCATGCCGAACGGGTCCAAGCCAGCAGGTCTCACTACCGCATCAATTACATCAAAGTCGTGATAGAATTGAATACGAGAGGCATTCTTTAGGAATTGGACGCCAAACTTGGCGGCTGCCCAGGACCAAGATGGAGCAATGTAATCCGTCGGTGAAATGACCGGCGAGATAGCTTTATCTCTATCCCAAGGGGCAACATACCAAGTTAGTCCCCTAGGTAAGTCTTGAGACCAAATACCTGCAAGATACTTGGAGGCCTGAACACTAGATGCCAGACCAGAAAGTGCCGGGAGCCTGTCTGTTATTTTGGTCAAACCCAGACTAGAATAAGTAGTGACCAATATTTTCCAGTGTTCGATGAAATCAGAGCCACTCCAAAGGAGTTTCATCTGAGGCTTGGAGATTATATCAATCTCTTGGTAAATCCAGTCAATTGGAAAGTGAAAGTTTTCAAATCGAGTATTTGTGAAGCACTCCAAGTATTGTACTTTAGTGCCGAAGTAGAGTATGCGTGTCGAAAGAAGTCTTTCTTGCAAAACCCAGGCCCGTGTAGATAGAGCTGCGTTTCTTTCTGGGGCCAAAGTCATTGGATCGTCATCTATACCCTGGTACCAGAACATGAGTTTATCTGAGATGTCCCCGCATGATATTGGAAGAGTAACTTCGCAGATATGGGGGCGAGCATGTAGGAACCCAGAGTCGCAACCGGACGCCGCTGGTCCGGCAACCGTAACGAACGAGTTCCTGTAGATTCTTTGCATTTCTGTGCATTGTATTTCCCAGTCTTGTTTCGAGTCTTGGATAATGCAAAGAGAATCTATCCAAAGATATCGAAGACCTAGGGCTCGTGTAGCGGTAACGGCGTCCTGAAACGTTTTCGGAAGGCTATTATATAGGATTCGGTTTTGAAATTCATCGTAATTCCCTTTTAAAAGCTTCAACGGCTGTGAGTTTCCCCAGCAATGGCTCAAGGTCACATACGGAGCGCGATTGTTGGGGTTAGCTATTAGGCGCAGGTCAAGATTTGAGCCACAAAAAGGCGACTGTAGATCCAAAATCCGCGACGGCATTGTTGCGGGAGCTGCATTTTGACACTCTTTATGGCTTTCAAGGCAACTCCGAAGCCACCCTTTGACCAATTCCATGTCGACTATCTGTGCACTCCGCCTGCCAAAAACATTCCATTTGTGCAGAGCAATGCTGTCTTGAGTATTGATAGTCAGCAACTTGGAGTTAGTCTTTAGCATTCTGTTTAGGGACGCACCAGGCCTGGATGAGACTTCGATAAAAGGATACACATCATCAATAGGGTCCTCCTCGTGGTGATGGAAACGTAGGTACATGATTCTGTGGAGGCCTTTAAGCTGTGGTGAAGAGTCGCTTCTGCATGTCCTAACGGGCTCAACGTAAAACCCAGAGTCATCAAAAATGCGTCCTCTTGAAACCCCCTCTGTCGAATTGTGGTAGTCGGGATTTCCGTCGTCTCTGTGCGTAGTAGGTTCTTTGTCTAGCTGTTGCTGATATTGTTCCGCCTCGATGATTGAACACGAAAGATGCCATGCATGAAACTCGATAACAGCTGTTCTCAATATTGTGCAAAGCTGACATCCGTTCTTTGCAGATAAGTCCAGTTCCCAGAAGCTACCATAATGCTGTGCTCTGTCGGACCAGCCCGGATCGTAAAAGGGCAATGCAGAGCACTTATCGCATATTTGGTATTCGAAGGTCATGGCTTAGGGAGAAGGAGTAGCAGTATGAATAAGGGAAAATATAGGTATTGAAAGATAAAATAAAAATAAGACTATTTTCAGATTTCATCAGTCAAGGTTGTCAATGATATTATTGACCTAAATATTAATCCTCTAGTTTTGATTAGAGGCCTCTTAACTAAAGCGCTAGGCAGCAGCCCAAATATGGAGCCACGAAGGAGGGGTTCTAGGCCCTCAGCCAGGTGGCGTCGAGCTGGAAGATTTGTGAGACTTGAAACCCAATCAAACTTGAGATTCCCGCGCTTAGGCTTCGTGTTAAATTTGCTTGTCCTTCCAGGTTGAGATACTCTGATTGTACGGCTCTAGGGGTGAGCAGAACCGATGCAGGCTGATGGTAGGCTGAGTAGGAGTTGAGGGAACTGACAAAGACGCTATAAAGGCGACAGCCCGTGGAGGTCACGTGTCGCTTGAGTTTTGTCTCGTAATACCATTTGAAACTCACGAAAACAATGAGACGGTTGAGGTAAAGCAAATGTCATGGTGCATCAAACCAGGGGAGCCAAGGCAACTCGAGACATTTTGCCTCAATTGGATAAGGGTCAGAGTAGATTTATCATAGCTTATTCTACCATTCTTTTCGGGCTCGGAACCTCTCTTGCTCTGCGAGGCCAAGGTGCTACTCCTGAAGCTCAGGCGCATTCTTTGGCAAGCTCACATCTTGTTGGATCAGACCCAGTTATCATGGCATGCAAGCGAGCGAAACAGCTTTATGAAGTCCGAATTGTGAATATAATTAAAAGGAGTGTCCTATGTGAATGATATGTAATGTAGGCAAGTTGAAGCCTTTCAGAAGAAGAGAAAAGAATGTCTGATGCCAGAAATATGCAAATGCTCAACCCAATGACCCAATCCCAAACTCCAAAACCCATCTAAATGTTTAATAACACTTTTACTCCTTGCCAGGGTACTTTCCGGGGTACCACTTTCCATTATCGTAGCCAGTCTTACCGCCCTCATATTTCCCCTCATGCCAGCTGCCATCGTCGTAGCGCTTGGCCTTGTCACCGTGGTATTTGCCATCATCGAAGCCTGTGCCCGGACCCTCGTATTTGCCTTGAACTTGTTAGTCTTGCAGCTTTTGTCCATCGCAGGTATCGAGACTCACCTTCTTCCCACTTGCCATTGTCAAGGCCAGTGTCGCCGCCCTCATATTTGCCCTCATGCCAGCTTCCATCATCCTCACGCTTCTCCTTGCCACCGGGGTACTTTCCGGGATACCACTTTCCATCGTCATACTTGGTTCCTGGTTTTCCCTCATACTTGCCGGGATACCAGCTGCCATCGTCGTTGCGCTTGGCCTTTCCGCCAGGGTACTTTCCAGGGTACCATTTGCCGTTATCGTAGCCAGTCTTGCCACCCTCATACTTCCCCTCGTGCCAGGATCCGTCGTCGTTGCGCTTCTCCTTGCCGCCGGGGTATTTGCCGGGATACCATTTGCCATTGTCGTACTTGGTTCCTGGCTTGCCCTCGTATTTACCCTCATGCCAGCTACCGTCATCGTACCGCTTGGCCTTCTTGCCGTCCTTGCCAGGGTGGTATTGGCCATCGTCAAAGCCGGTGCCAGGGCCTTCATATTTGCCTGGTATCGTTTAGTAAAGCGAGATGTCTGAGAGACTGTGACGACTTACCAGGAGCCCACTTGCCGTCATCATTGCCGGTATCACCGCCCTCATATTTACCTGATGCTGTTAGTATAAGACTGGATGATGGAATCGAGGAAACATACCAGGGGCCCATGAACCGTCATCAGCGGGCTTTGCAGTGGGGAGTGCCAGAGCCGTGGCGGCAAAGGCGAGAAGAGTGAATGAGTAGCGCATGTTGAGAGATGAAAGTTTATATGTAAAGAAGGCTTGTTAAGAAAATTATAATGGAAGCGATTGGAGCTGTAGTAGTAGTGGAAGCGACGGTGTTGTAGCGAAGGTTGTTGTGATTGTTGTGATTGTTGTAGATGAGATGATGATGATGAGAATGATAAAATTCGATGGAACAGAGGGAATCAAACGTTGTTTATATACATAATTGTATACCGCTTGCTCCAGAGTTCAACGGCATTGCCCAGATCGTGGGCGTCCCTCCAACAGATGGTGGTGGCTGGCGCCATAGCGGGATACCTCACTCCGACACTCAAACTCAGTCTCTGGTAAGGCTGAGCTGGGCCTCGACGGCCGACAAGAGTTCATGTCATTCCCTACGTCAATTAGCAAAAGGTTACTATCTTCGGGTGTCCCGAGCTTGCATAAGAACCTGGGAGCTGCTGCGCCTGGATCACGCCAGGTTAAGATCAGCGCTAGCTGCTGCGCAATTTGAAGCTATTCCCAAAGTGTCAGGGCTGAGGCCTCGATCGTAGATGGAGGGGTCAGCCCCCAAGACCAGTTTTACCCCGCAGGTTGTAACTGTCATACCCGAGAAACTGGGCTCTGGGGCTGAAAGACGTAGCGGTCAGTTGTGCCACCGCCCTTCCTCACGAGGTCTGCGTTGTCAAAATCTGATCTTGGCTTGAGAAATGGAGGATGGAAGGACTTGATCCTCCTCGTATCCTCTGCTGATCTGATTGTGAGAGTTACATCCATTGTTGCGTAATATGTTGGTCGCAAAAGTGCAAATTTCAAGCCCAAAAGTTCAGCTTTGCGGCAGGCTCTCGAATCTCACTAAGCCGGACCGTTCTATGACGGATGCTCCAACCAAGCCAAGAATAAGCTCAGCCCGCCGATGGCTTCGGCCCATTTCTTTAGCTAAGCTTAAAAATAACCAATTGCACAGCCTGATCCAAGTCTGGCATGAGTAACTAGAAAATGGTAATGCTCCGTCTGAATAGTCTTGGGTAGTACAACTGGCCTCGGGACTCGAGAATGGCGGAGGCGGATGAGGGTGTAGAGAACCGAGACATGCAGAGATGGTGCTATCGATACGAGACTTTGCGTCACGCACCTGATGATTTTGAGAACATGATCCGGAACTAACCTTGGAACAAGCCTATTTTTACACTATGATTCAACCATCTGACTAGATTTTGCCTGGCTTTGCCTGGATGCCACGGCAGCTCTTGAGCTTGTAGGCGAAGGATGTGTTATACACTTTATCCCGCTTTTGAGTAATAAATTGATGAAAAGTGAATATTGACTCAACTATCGGAATTTCATCCCCGTCATAGAGGATGAGCACAAATGTCACCATCCATATGCATGATTGACAGATTCTCGGTCCACCCAGCTCTGAGCCTCAGTGTCACATGGCCCCCAACTTGAGCTCGATGTAATGTAGCATTGCTTACCATGTACTTCTGCAGTTACCTCAGAACGTGGGATGATTGCGTAACTCAGATTAGTCAAATTTTCGGAGCTGAACATCGATGATGCTGAGAAAGCTGATGAGGCGCTGTTTATAATTGTCTCTTGAACAATGCAAAAATTTAAGAGGTCAAGTCCCTCTCTGATGCATGTTCCGCTGCATAGCTGATTTCTAGCGTCTTACTGTAAGCGTAGTCATTTTTCCGTATTCATTGGACATCTCTTGTCACCACGTCAGCATGGACTTCATATCACTGTTCCTGGCATCTAAAACTCCGTGAAAACTAGGAGAAGATCCCGTGCGGCCATCTATGGTTTGAAACTTCTGTTGAGAAGGCTATCGATAGTCTCCACTTCTAAACAAGCATTCACTAGTTTGAAAGTAGCTGTAAGCCACCAGATAAAGTCCAGACCGGTCATAGATCCAGGCTGAACACAGTGCAATATGATATAGAAAGATGAGTAGGGAAGTCCTGATGCTGCACGAGTACATCGTTTGGTTCCTTCGAGCACTCAGTGACAAATGACGGCAAGAATCTCTTTCAACCCGCATATCTCTCACCAGAAACGATGAAAATTGACCATGCGCGTCCTTGGATTTCACAAATGTTCTTAGGACAAGCCTGGCCTTCATAGATATTCTATCGCCAAAGGCTCACTCAAACGTAAGGCTCCTTTACTCTGCGCGGTATAAAGATCTTCCAAACCCACGTCAAATCTTCGCTTCTTGGGATGCTCTCCAACTCAGGTCAAAAGGTTGCTCATTTGTTGAAAGTTCGCTTCTTCAACCACCTGTTCACCAGTTCCAGACCCTCTTTCGGCTTGTCCTGAGGAACCTGTTATGGCTTGTTAGCATCAATACCTCATTGACAACGAGGCACTCACCATATGGCCAGCTCCATCAACAGTGACAAAAGCAAAAGTAGTTTTCTTATCTGTATCTCCCATCTTGATTTTGACCTCCTTATACCATCCGAATTCATCCCCATCAGCCCCCCAGGACCTTTGTCGTTGTGCAACATATTCTGGTTGTCCTTTCCAAGGCATGCTGTTGCTCCATCTCAAGTTACCAGCGGTATTGCAAGCGAGGTCGAAGTTTCCTTGGTACATTAGTACGTCGATGTCGTGATCGAGCAAGTATAGAATCTGTGATTGGGTGCTGATCTCTTGGTCATATCCCAGACTAAATGCGACTTCTACATCCATCGCATAAATGGAGTAGTTCGTCACTGCACTAGGTACGCCCAAAGCGTCGAAAACCTTGGGGGTGTTGAGGTACTTCTCAATTAGGCCTGCTTCCTTGTAGCACAGATCATCTCCTGATTCGCAGGGCCTGGTGACGTCGAATCTGTTCCTGTTGCCGCCTGCACCGGATTCTCCATCATACCAGCTGATAACTCCATCCCAGCATACTTTACCAGCAGCGCCACAGATAGCGTGGTCGGGATGCTCATAACATACCCGGGCGAGGTCAAGGCATCGTGGAAGGTTCGCGGCCATAATGTCACAGCGCGTGCTGTTGAAAACAGGCTTGTCAACACCCGGGTTCGTGGTACAGAGTGTCTCCCAGTATCCGAAGTGGGTGTCGAGAGGGGAGACGTAGCCGTTGCCAATGAGGACTGATTCCAGGTTGACTTGGGGTCGCTTAGGGTAGAGACTATTCTGTGCAACAATAGTCGCTCCCAGGACAGGTATATAGTGGCCCTAGAGAATCAGTCACGTCGCATAACAAGAGTGTCGGGTCACCTACTCCGTAACTCTCTCCCGAGATATGAAAGGGCCTTTCAGCGAGATGCGGGAACACTTGGCTCACAAAGAGCTGCAAGAACTTGTGCATACTCTCAGCGGCAACGAAAGAGTTTGACGGGATTGGTTCACCGTCATCCAAGTACGAAAAGCCAACACTGGCAGGTTGGTCGACAAAGATGTAGTTCGCATTCTCATTCCATCCATAAGGGTTGTGAACCGTTCCATTACCATGTTCGTTAATTAAGCACGGTCCAAGCTCTTGAAGCAATCCCAGCATTGAGGAACCGCCAGGGCCTCCAGTCAACCAAAGCACAAGAGGATCTGTTTTTGGTGCATTCTTGCTCTCAAAGTACCAGAAGAAAAGATGCTGGTTGCCCACATCGAGCCAGCCGGTGTACTGCTTCACGCGGGCGTCGCATATGGAGTCGTCAACCTGCTCTCTGATACGGATCGTATGTTCTGGAAATAGCGAGCTTTGGTGAACTTGGAATGTGGAGGCTTGGGGTGAGTCTGTGTCCTTGAGTGGTACCTGCGAGGCAAAAGCCCCAAGTGAAGCCGCCCCTAGGAGCAATACCGTTTTCAGAAAGCCCATCGTTGTAATGCTTCTTGACAAAGAAGTTGAGTCGGGATTGAAGACGGTTATAAATTGTCAGACGGTGAAACGCTGGCCGGGAATGGTTATATATTCGGTACCGGAAATGACGACAACGCGCTCACCAGGGTAAGTCGCAAAAGGTCTTGCAAAAGGTCCTGTCTCGACTTATCTCTTACCCCGCTTCCACGGCATCTCAATCCGTCGAGGATCAGCTCTAGTCTTGATAAGGAAGCTCGCAGCACATCTTTGCGATTTTGCGATGAACCTGGAGACCAGGGCAGCGCGTCAATCAATTGCATTCATTGAGGCTGACGAGGCTTATCGCGTGTTCTGATAAGACGGGTCAGAGATGGCCCGTGTTTTGCGATTGCAGGGAGTCAAACATAGACCGAGAGTTCGGAATACTTTCGATTACTCAATCGGTTTCAACGTTCAATTGATCATGACTTGATCTCACTGAACATTCTCTATTTCGGACATAATGTCTCATTCTCCTTCTCCATCCTCATCCAACGAGCACTCACAGCTCACCATCAAGGATCGATAGCTCAGTGGTACGAGCGAGGGATTGCAGATCCCTAGGTCGCGTTGTTCGATCCACGCTCGGTCCAAAGGTTTCTTTTTGTGCCAACTTGTTTTGTAAACCAACTTCATTTTTATGCATAATAATTATGCTTGTCATATCAAAGTTACAAACAAGTAAACATCCTTATTTTCAAATCCCTGCCCCCATTTGCCTTCTCATGAAATCCTTCTAGCTACTCAAAAAAGCTCCAATTACGATCAGACCATTCCAAGTAACTGAAAAGCAGGTCCTTGATGAAATCGGGACACTCTTCAGCCATGTCGTCATACCATTCTCTTGTCTCCATTGCCTCCTTTATGCCAGGACCTGGGGCCCTCATGAACCTCACTAGCTCTTCCCGTAGTTCCTCTCGGTGCTCTGGGGTGGAGTTGTAAACCAGGGGTATTAAAGGGAGAACTTCTTCCAACATCTGAATGTGGGAGAGTCCGCAATGAAACTGCTCAGCTGCATATTGGGCGAGTGGTTCAATGCTGTACGTTTCGCCAATTGCGAACATGTAAATGTGGTCGTCGAGATTTGAATCCTTAGGGGTTTGGTATGTTCCCAAGTAGAGGAAATCGATGAGCAATTTTACATGATCCACAGAGAATTCTGACAGATCGAACTCGTTTGTGGAAGATTCCTATATAATGTTAACAATGTCCATCAGTATAAAAGGCAGACTAACCCCGAATGGCCTGTTGCATGCCCTATGAAAGACCTTCGATTGACTGCTGACGATGACCTTGTGGACTTCGAATCGAGTAGCACCGCAGACGAAGGCAAAGTCCGTGACCTCGTGGTTCTCTCTTGCTCTGTAAATAATAATTAGTAAGTTGTTCTGATGGATGGGAATCAGGGGGGTTCATACTTCCAGTGGCTCATTCGAAGGTTTTGACTCATTTTGATCAAGTCCTGGTGATTTCTGGATATGGTGTAATATTGAACAATGTGCCAATGATTTGACCAGTAAATTATCGGGAGTGTGATATTTTATCTGGATCATTCGAGCAGATTTTGTAAACAGAATCACGCTGGTGAAGTATATATTTAAGAAACTTTACATATTCCAGAACCATGTAGTCGATGATAATTTGGCTTCTGGCTTTCTCTTTGGCCTATTTTGAGATTTTTGCCCCTTGAGCACGTAAGATCACTCTACTTCTCGGTCGACATAACTTAAAACAACAGAAACTTTTATTTTACTAAAGCTTGTTCAATATGGCGAGCAGTGACTCGTCTGTTACTTTATAGATTATTTAGCTCAAGTGAAAGCATATTTTACCGTGCAAAGCACAAACCTCACCAAGTTCTGCCTGCGATTTAAGCTCTCAGCCACAAGCTTCAACTGAGAATAACACATCTGAATACACCTCAATTTTGAGACTTTGGCCCTTGGGCGATGAGGCCCAAATGTCCAAAAGGATTAACTATAGGGACGACTGTTGCCTGCAATGTTAAGCTTTAGGCTGGAAACACAGGTAATGAATGATAACACAATATTATTTCCTAGTACAATCTCGTATTCAGAAGTTTCTATAATAATTGGTGAATTTTACTCTTAGCCCTAGTGCATCGCAAAGGGAAGAGATGAAGAGAAATTCAAAGTGATATGACCTCCAGCAAAACGGTCAATAACCCTAGTAGGTACAGAAGTACTGATAGCACGAGAGACCTTTGTTCAAGGCCTAGGTGTAAAAACACTGACAGGACTAGAAACATTTGTGCCAGAGTTAGATCCAAAGAGACTGCCAGTTGCAGGGGCATTTGCTATGGGGCTATTTGGCAAGAGACTGCCAATTACAGGGACATTTGTCCCAGGGCTGTTTCCAAAGAGACCGCCAGTAGTAGGAGTATATGTTGAAGGCATAGATCTGATGAGACTAAAGAGACCGTCACTAGCAGGGGCATTTGCATTTGTTCCAGGTCTAGATCCAAAGAGACCGCCAGTAGTAGGAGCATTTGTCCCAGGGCGAGGTGCAAAAAGACTTCCAGCACTAGGAACAGGTATGCGATATTGTTTGCTGCAATCGCTGCATCTCGACACTAGAGGGGTACTCATGATGGACATCATCACCTCCTTCAGGAAGTCTTGACTAGCGTCAGATATCTGGTCGATCACACCCATGCTTGTATTCCGACATGTGCAAGTCAGCACCGTCTCCCTCGTGTGGGCGACGGCCGCGTCGATAAATTCTCTGGTAACGGCTACTGGCAGTTCATACAGAACCGGAAGAGATTCGAGAAAGTCATCCATTTCAACATCCTTCTGCTTCAGTCGGCGAGTATATGAAAGCTTAGCCTCCGATACGAGGCCTTGGATGATATACTTGTCTGCCAAGACCAGCATCAGCAGATGCGTCGAAAGGGGCAGCTTGGATCCATCTCGGTTTGGATCTTCGTACTGCCCGACGTAGAAGTAGTCGACCATCATCTCGACAAATTCCAGGGGGTATTCGCTCAAGTCGTAGACTCCAGATGTGGCTTCCTGCAGAAGGATTAGTATATTGTAACTATAGTTTGATTTCCCACTTCCTTACCCTGAAACCACTAGTGCAAGCGGCATTAAAAACTTTAGACTGTGCACAGATTATGACTTTGTGCACGGGAATCTTTGTGCCTCTGCAGAGGAAAGCGAAGCCAGTGTACTGACCAGCTTTTTGGGACCTTGGAGATGTTAGTTTAGCCTGAACGGAATGTGTGAACAACTTACCTCTGCATGAACTTGCGTTCCTCAGTATTCATGATGGATTGATGGAGGGTTTGGTTTATGTGAGGTACTGAATCATTCTGCTTGTGGAGGAAGAACAGTGAAGGGTATTTATAGGAAAGGTGACTTTCTTAAATCCGCCTCTCTTTTTGGGAAGATTGATTGATACCTAAAGCTTATGACGTCTCAACAAGACATATCAATCAAAAGACTGATCATATTGGATGCTGTGTAGTTGACTTCTGCCTGTGAGGTTAAACATTAGGCTGCAAACACAGGTGATGAATGAGAACACTGTATTTGACTATGTACCAAGGTTTAATATTGATTACACGGATCATTGGATCACCATTCCCAGTAAGATGGCTCCATCAAACTTTGCCTATAATTTGGAAAGTTAAAATTGAGAAAGTTATTTCTCAAACTTCGAACAGGCATCCTTCAACCCTTCAGACACTGACTCATTGTTGAGAGCATAAGCGTCTCACGTGGTGAAAGGTGGCCAGCTCATTATGTCAAATATCAGGGAAGAGGGACATTTTATATTGTTGAAGGTGGAGTCCTACGATAAACTTGTTTATAGACGCTTCGGACTATTACCTCCTTGTAAGTACCACTTACTGAAACCCAAATCTTTTCCCAATTTAACATCATCCTCATCCAAATCGAACTCATATTCCAAGATCCGACTCCAAGAACGGAGACTAACTTTAGCCCTGGCACCCCTCTTGCCGCAGTTCTCACATCGACACTGTAGAACCTCAATCGGAACTGCGCTTTTCGATTCGCAACCCGAGTTCACACAGGTACCCATTGTTGAAAATCGTAGAGAGAGGCTAAGGAGATCTCTCGCAAACTCCGGGCAGTCGTACAGGAATTCGTCAATTACCATTCCCTGTTCGGTTGCGTTCAACGCGGTCCCCAGGTTCTTTCTCGCCATGACCAGGGCTCCGACCCTTAGGGTCTTGGAGGTCTCCTTGGGGAGTTTGTATACCTGCGAGATTGAACTGGCGAAGTCGTGATAGTTGCAGTTTTCGTCCAAGCATTCCAAGTATTTCTTGCTGGCGACCGCTTGCAGCCCACCAATGCCATACTTGTCAGCCAATGTGAACAAGGAGACATGAGTGAACAGGTCAGCGTCCTCTGGGATCTCATAGATGCCAGTGTAGAGGTATTCTACCATCCTATTTACGACATCAAGAGGATGGTCGTTCATGTCATATATCCCGGATGAAGCTTCCTGGGTCTCATTAGTGAGCAGGGAGGTGTGCTTGACAGAAAGTGTTACATTGAACTTCCCAGTGCATGCTCTTTGAAAGACGGTTGACTGGCCAAAGATGATGATCTTGTGGACGTTTATTGTCTGCCCTTCACAGACGAAGGCGAAGTCAGTGAACTCGCCATTTTCACGAGCTCTATCTGGAGTTAGCAGGTCCTACATGGCGGGTCAAAGGGGAACATCGTACTTCTGCATACGGAGTCTGTCCTCGAGAGGAATCATATTACAGCGGCGTGGAAGATGTGGCCCAAGTGGTTGATGCAAGATGTAAAATTAACTAACGACTCGGCGGGTAGAAGAGTAGTTTATATATTACTTCTACCCCTCACATGCAAATAAAAGAGTTGTCCGGGCAGTATTCAAGCCTCAGTCCAACGAGTCCTTCCTCCTATAGTTCAAATTCCCGGAAGCCCGCTGTTCAGTTATTGACGCCACCAATGGTGGTAGGCCTCCCAGCCATCAACAGACGCCTCAATCGAGCTAGAATGCTAGCGTAGCTTGAATATGGTCGGTCTCCTGACTTCAACAATGGACGACCTGTGCCATCAGATGATAGTCACAGATCATCTTCCGTTTCAAAGATCGGACTCATCAGTTCCTGCATCGGACCGTTGTGATCGCACATAAAGTCCTGAAACACTTCCTCGTTCTTAAAGAGCTCAGCCTGACTCAGAATGTACTCAGCGACAATCTGCCGCAGCCTGAGGGGAACAAACCTCCCGGAAGCCAAGATAACCAGGTTCATTACTCTGCCCCAGGCAGCACCCCAAGGGATTGTCGCTTCAAGCACAACAAATAACTTTCCCAATGAAACATCCATCAAATTGTCCATGCAGTAGCGGTCTGCGAAGACACAAACTTTCGCATGATGCAGAAGTGTATCTTCACCGATGTTGTCTCCATCAGATGGCCCAGAGATTGGGGCGTATTTGTCGACGAAGTCCTGCCACATGCCGTTACGTCCGGGTGCATTGCGGCTGTTAGGGCTCTCAAACTTTGGGTGATGGCGGACGTAGTGTGCCCAAGACATGCCCCAGTGGCTCAGTTGTTCCATGGCGGGATCCGTCTCCTCTTTTTCGTCATCTTGGATGGGGTTCGTGTAGTTGCCGCTGTACGCAAACTCCCAGAAGCTCAGGAATGTCGTTTCGTCGAGGTCAGGCCACTTGACGCGCTGCTTCAACGCTTCCTTAAAGGCTCCGTTGACGAGGACGTTCAAGACGGGTGACTGTTTTGCGACGAGTGCGGAATGAATGGTGTACTCGGTTTCGTCAGGACCAACGACAAAGGTGAACATGTTGGATGCTGCGATACTACGTGCCTGTCAGATTGAGTCTGGGACGAAGGTTCCGCGAGACCTACCTCTTGGTTGATGCTTGAGCCGGAGCCCTGCGCTTCATATTCTGATCCATCGTGTGTTTCTGGATAGTCGTCGTGCGTGGTTACTAGAGAAAACTCAGGGATGAGTGGGTTGACATGGAGTGAGGAGTAGAGATCAAGAGATACAAAATGATGCGCAGTTTGTAAGATCCGAGTTCGTAATGTATCGACGTTGAGGTGAGAGTTTTCCGCGGTGTGACTCAAAACGCCTGACAAATTAGCACCCATAAAGTTTCGATAATGAAAGTTTATTGACAATACCTCATCTTACTGGCTTACCAGGCCTTCCCATAAAGCATAAATGTAATGGCAAGCAATTGTCTTTAATTCCTTAGTATTTCCAATCTCAAGAACATAAGAAGTGATATCGCTCTTGTTCGCTGAGGATGAAAGGTTGATGAGGGATGAAGAACAAGAAGGGTGGATGGCTCATACACATGCTAGCTATATGCTCCACCGGCACAAGGGACCATTTCCGGGCTGTTTTTATTGTCCACCTTGGCGGAAGTTAAATGTAGAGAGCCACAATCAATAATCAATGTTCATGGCAGGGGGGATGCAGAGGACAATGCGAATACCGTGGTTCGACGGTTGACTAAGTAGCTTGAGTCCGTTCATGATGTCTTCAACACCAACACTGCGCAATTTATTCCTCGTGAGCTCCTGACCGAGCCAGTGGCCAAGCTCCAAACAAGCCTTCAAAGTAACTGAGCAAAAGGCTCGGCCTTGGAGCAATTGTTCTCTCAGGCAGGCCACGTCTGGTCTTGGTACAATGGTAACTGGTTCCTTAGTCTGTCACCGTACTGCCAGTGCCAGTCTACGCGTGCCCAGGCCGCACTGGCAGGAATCTCCTCTGGTATACTCAACAGCCCTCGCCTACTCCGGTCTCTTCTCCTTCTCTCACCCACTCTCCTTCACTTCCATCATTCATCCCACTCATCTCTGTACCCAGCTCTCAGCTCACAAAGCTTCCTCAATCTTACTTCACAACAAGAACCTCGTCGTGTCAAGAATGCCTGAAAAGTCTTTTCATTCGCTTAGCGTGGAGAATCCACGATTCCAAGCGTCTCCTCTGTGCTGGACTGACCTCCAGCTTGAGATGGTGGGATGTCGATTCGTGGAAGTCGAAGCTGCCAACGACAACCAAGGCAATTATCCCCAACAAGATGGTAGACGAACATACTACGCTACCCGATTGGCGACAACACCAGTCGAACATATGAAGCTGCACTACGTGCGTTCACTGTTTAGGGGAACCCAAGTTTTAGAATATGTCCCGTATGTTATATGTACTTCGACAACCTCACTTTGACTAACCTTTGATAGTGTCACGGCCGCGTTCCACTACGCTGGATCTCTTGTTCAGGTCTCTGAGTGCAATGCATTTCGCATTGCTAGAAATATCAATGTCCCGCATCCGGAACCGATTGTAGGATACTACTCCTACGATGCGGACCACGGCCGTGAGGCGCGGTACACTGCCCGGGCTGGCCCCACGGGTATTAACAACGGCCCGGTCCAGCGACTCTACGACCGAAGACGCGACAGAGTCACCCCTGAAGACTGGACCAAGGATCCATACCTTATCTGTATCATTCTGAGCCTGGCTCAGATCCAGTGGAGGTCTGATACAACAGGGCAGCCGCGCCTGTATATCGTAAGTTAACAGCTCCTCACCATGATAATACTCCTTCTGACACAGTACTTCCCAGGTCCGACTCCTCGTTACCCACCGGGGTGACCAGGAAAATGCCTACGTTTATAAGGCTGATATTCCTTCCCAACTCATGGAGTGCCTCAGGTTTCCTACCCGGCCCATGAGCGATTTTGTTTTCCCCTCCATCACGGTGGCCAAGGTGACTTTCGAACCTTTTTGGACCTTTGGTGGTCGAGCTGTTGAGGCTCTCGTCGGCCCCCAGTACTTTCCCCCAACAGCCTAGAGAAAGCTTAACATCAGGGTATCTGGACTTGAATCCGGAGCAGATCGATTGGTCAAAGTTGCATTGTGAATTCATGACAACGGTAAGTCTATCATGGTCTATTAGTATGTATCTTACTCACTCATCAGCAGTATTATCAGTGCTTGAAGCGAGAGGTTTTCAAGGCTAATCAGGAAACCAGTCAGGAACGTCATCTATTCAGCGTGTTCATTTGAGGAGGGATTTTTGGTCGCCGGCAACTGGGGGTTTTGGCTGGTCGTATAGAAGACACTCATGAATCTTACATGTCTTCCATCAGTAATAGCGATTCGAGCCTGGTCTGTTTGGGCAACCAGCCCATGTCAAGCCATGGACGTTTACCCTCACCCTTTTTTTGGTAGATGAGCTTAGTCGTGAACATCCGGTGGAACTAGCAATCATAAAGGGGGTCTTATATGCCCTGTCCTTAGTCTGTGACCTTAGTTGAAGCCATTCATGTGAAGATCTGCCATCGGGAGCGACACTAACCTCTAGGTTGCTGAGAGAGTGATTTGCTCGTGTCACGTTGTGCAAAAGCAGAAATTATGCACAAAGTTAACTTGTTTTACGCCCTGAAACAACGGATTTTGCTGAAATATGCTCTTCTTCTAGTTCTATTTAATCCTTTGGACTTTGGTCTACTAGTTTTTTGGGGCTCCCATTATGTTCAGAGCAGAAAGGCCGTTGTTTCTCTATTGTTCATGTTGTGACATGGAATCGTCCTGTAGTTCAGACGTAGGTCCACCAACGGGACACATTCTTTGTTCCGGGAGACCGTTCAGTGCAAATAATTCTGAACAGGCACAAAGACGATAGAGGCGACCTTTCGAACAATCCAACGGTTACAGACCTTTAAATAAGATACTGGCGCTCATCGATGCTGGTCATATTGTGTTACCGTACTATTTACTATTAAGCTGCAACGTCAAGCTTCTGACCCCTTTTTTCGACAAAGATTATAACCAGGTCTACTACTAACCACCATTATGGATCCAGACTGGGAAGAAGTCAAGCATCGAGCGATGCGAGGTCGTCTACAAAGCCTCAGGCTTCGTATTGTTGATATTGCGAATAACTTGGCCAATCTTACAACAGAACAGCTGGGTACTCACTGCTGTGGGATCATGACAGACCTTTGCAGCTTCTGTTATGATAGCATACTGGAAAACAGGGATCGAATCGACGAATTCCAGTTTCACTGGCGAGTGGGAGAGATCGAGGTATTGATCAAATTTTGTGTCGTCGAGGAGCTTAAAAAGATTGAACGGGACGAGAATCAAAAGACTTGGTTGACAGAGGAAAAGCGCAGGGAGATGCTGACGGATCTCAGGTTTGACATTCCTTTTAGTAACATGTGCTTCGTACCGTTCGATGCGTATGACTTCTTCATGAGCCTCGGACAGGCATTCAAGGACCTTATTGTCGATGAGCTGAGGCATCGTGTTCAAGATGATGCCGTGACTAGCCTTCTGTCTACCAAGGAAGAGCCGAGTGTCAGCGAGCTACATCACCCCCCAAGATATCAACTTGAAGAGTCTGTTATTAAGCATGTGCTTGAGCAGAAATCCAGTGGACTTGCGGTAACAGGTGATGATCCCAGCAGTCGCTGGGCAAAGCAACACATCGATGCACATCAGGGATACCTCCAGTTACCAGTTACAGACAAAGTGGCATCAGCAGCTGTGGGGGAGTACGACGACTGTGTAGGAATGAAGATGCCTTGTCCACCAGGGATGAGCTTGCTTTTCCTCACCCGCTCAGGAGATTGGTGGTTTTCGCATCCAGCCAACCCTTCTGATAAGAGGTCTGGTTCTTGGGGTGACGTCCCTAATCTGGAGGTCATTACCATGACTCGCGAACAGCTGCGTGATGATCACCATTTTGTGGCTGATGCGTTCAAGAAGGAGGTGCCTGAAGTTGAACCTCGCCTAAAGAAGTTGGATATTGACTTTAACAAGGTTATTGGTTCTCAGTATGGGTTTGTCGTTGCATGGAAGTACGTGGGAGGCGATGCCTGGTTTGATCGTTATGGCCATGTTGTTCCGCAGCTTGTTGTTGACGAGACAATCATTCACCACGGTCGAAGTTGGAGTGAGGCTAGAAAAGAAGAGGAGGCTAGAAAAGTAGAAGAAGGTGTTCTTTCGGATTGTTCGGATTGTTCGGATTGACCTCAGTACTATAGAGATGATTCATCGGCTGCTGGGGCGTTAGCTGGGAACGAAATTGGCACCTTGATGGAGATAGACTCTAGTAAGTAGATACTACATTACTTTTCGGATACATCTGGGCTGTTTATTATGGAATCGAAGTAATTTTTTGCTGATAGTACGGTTGGTCATGAATCTCAAGTCGGTACCCAAGATGTCTCAAGAACCGACAACATCGCAGCGGCGAATCTACCTGAAGCCGCAAGTACTGCTGTATTGCCTGCCTGATGTCTAGACATTTACGTACTCCTGAACAGTTGTAGTAACAAAATGGTACACAGGTTGAACATTGTTCCTTGTTACTTGAGAGACCACAAGTGTTGAAAAACTGGGCGCGCAGAGGTAGCTTGAGCCTTGCGGTTTAACGACTTAACAGTATCAGGTCATGATCTTCCCAAGCCAAGGCCTTCGCATGAAACCTCCCGCGGACCAATTCCCATTCCCGCTCAAAAACCCTTCAACAAGTGGACCACGTCCGCTTCTCCCCGGTCCTTAGCGCCCATTACCCTTGAAACTGATGATACGGTACTCCGTAGCACGAACCATGCGATGCAAGCTGGGGCCAAGCAAAGAGGGGTGAGAAACAGCTTCATTTTTTCTTCGCCGAGGCTCCCCTCTTCTTCCACTCTGTTCTTCAAAAGAAATACAAAATGAGCACTGCAGCAGACGTCACGCAGGGCGAGAATGTCGCCTCACAGGACATGCTTGCCCCAACACACTGGGAGGTACGATACTTAAGCATTACACAGATGGGGACTTGTTGATTGACTCAATTAGAACACTGAAGCTACCGACAACTCAGATGCAGACTCTGCGATAGGTGAAGATGCAGCTAGTTCTACAGCCAGTATCAACTCTAGCATTCTCGAGTACCGAACCATCAATGGGCGGACATACCACGCCGAGCGAGGCGATGCCCAGTACTGGGCATCAAACGACAACCAGGCCTCTGAGGCTCTGGACATCATCCACCATACTTCCACGTTGATCATGGACGGCAGGCTCTTCCTCGCGCCCGTCAATGAGCCCAGCAAAGTCCTCGATATTGGAACCGGCACTGGGATCTGGGCCATGGACTTCGGCGATGAGTTCCCCGAGGCGGAAGTCATCGGCACAGACATCTCGCCCATCCAACCAACGTGAGTCTCCAGCTCCAACTGCAGCCGCATGATCTAACAGCGTCTAGCTGGGTCCCCCCCAACGTCAAGTTCGAGATCGAAGACTTCACCCTCGACTGGACGTTCCCTCCCAACTCCGCCGACTTCGTCCATCTCCGTTTCCTCTATGGGAGCGTGCCCGATTGGTACGCCCTGTACGAGCGCGCCTACCAAGTGACCAAGCCCGGCGGCTGGATCGAATCCCACGAAGGTGACCCCATGGGCCGCAGCGACGACGACAATCTCAAACCTGGCAGCGCAATTGCAGAATGGGGCAAGTTCTTCCACGAAGGCGGCAAGAAGCTCGGTCGGGTGTTTACCCCACTGCCAGATGATCTGCAGGAGAAAGGTCTCAAGGCCGCTGGCTTCGTGGACATCCAGTCCAAGACGATCAAGGTTCCTGTTGGCGATTGGCCGCAGGATGAGCGATTCAAGGAGATTGGAAGGTTCACGACAATGAGCATTCTATCCGATGTAGAGGGGCACATTTCGTTCATGGCTACGCTTCTTGAGGGGTGGACTCAGGAACAGGTCCAGTTGTACTGTACCCAGCTGAGGAGGGAATTGAAGTCCAAGAAGCCGGCGCACGCGTACTACCTGCAACGTATTGTTTGGGGGCGCAAGCCTGCTGAGGGTGAAGTTACAGCGACAGAGTAGTTGATCAATGATGTTCATTAGACGTAAATAGCGTAACAATACTTTTCCCCGGTCCAGCCGTTCATGTATCCAATTTGTTTGTCCCTGACCTTCGGCTACATTCAGATCTTGACATCTTCTGTCGGTTCGACATCGTACTCAATCTCGGTTCGGATCACGTATTTCGCTCCCTTTCGCACACCGGTACCTTCATGCAATGTGGCGTTGATCTCGCCATGAGGGAAGATAGCCGCGCCGCCCATGACTGGGCGAACAGGGTATGCGTTAAGGATTCCTTCGCGCGCAGCCGGGAGGAAGTATGTAGTTTCGCCACCCTCGAAATCTTGGTTGAGGTAGATCAAGAATGTGAACAGAGAGCTCTGCTTCTTCTCGGCCGGCGAGTCGTCGTATACGTATTTGTCGTCCTTCGCAATGCCGCTCGGAGGCCACGCGCCGTCAATGTGTGCTCGGTACTCCGCTCCTGGGACACTGCTATGCGTTAGTGATGGGGTTGGGGTCAGGGCTCTGGGAACTTACTATCGATACACTCGGAAGCGGCGATTAATGCCGCGAGCCAGTCGCCCGTTCATTGACACCGGCACAAATGGTTGGATGCGCGACCATAGAGTGTCGTGGAACGTCTTGTCAACAACCCAGTAAAAGTTGTGCGCCAGAATGCTGATGTCCCCATCTTCTCGAAGTGGCGCATCGGGCACAAAGTTGACGTATTCACCCGCGGCGATGATGGCTTTGCACTCTTCGGGGTAGAGAACATTAGTGGCGACGCTAAGGCCCTGGACGACAGGATGCGGTCGATGTGTTGTAGGTGGTGGTGTTGTCGACAGAGGAACAGCCTCGGGTGTTGAGGCGTAAAGTATGGCGTCGTGGTGGTTCGGCGGCTTGCGCTCGGGACCGGGCGTTGTCTCGATGATGCGAATGTTCTTCTTGAGAGACTCGGGCGCAGAAGCTACGAGACTTCCATCGAGGACTGAGGCGTAGACTTGCTCGGTTGGAGTGTCGGGACGAAGATCCCAGATCTCTTGGAGAGCAATTGATGAAGGCTGTATGATGGCATTGGGGTTTCGGTCCTCGTGGCCGCAAACTCGGAGCACCGCATCAATGACCTTGATGAGTGTCTCTTCCCTCTCAGAGCGCTTGACAAGCCCTTGCTGGTCGGGAATCGTTGACAGGCCGCTGATGACATCGAGATCTCGGACCCATCGACAAAGAGCACCAAGCTTAGGCTGTTCACCACGAATCTTCATCTCAGCAAGAAGAATTCGAGCTTCGGTGTATTTCCGGTCGGCCAAAGCAGCAGTGACCTGCGCCGTGAGGTTCGCGCCAGCAGCATTGTTGACACCCGTCGTACAAGCTTGTCTAAAGTCATAGACAGCAACTCTGAGGTCCTTGCACAGCTTTGACTTGATCAAGCCAGGGTATTGAGCAAGCGAATTGAGAGTGTCGATGGTAATCTCGAGCTCTTCTTCGGATACAACGGTATGAAGGTTCTTGGGCTCGAAGTGTGTGGTCGTGCCATCGGGAGGAGGTGTCGGGATCGAAGGGGAAGTGGTCTTTGCGACCTTTCGAGGATTGTCGGATTGAGCTTGAGCCTGCGCTTGCTTGCGCTTCTTGGACTTTGTCTTGGCCATGATGGTTCGATAATGGATAATAAGAATTGGTGGAGATGGAAATTTACGTGGGGGAATTAACGGCGGGAGGGGACCAATTGGAGTGGCAAAAACGGTCTAGAACGGCAGAACCATGAAATGTGGGGCAGATATCCACCATCACGATACAGGGTAGCCATGAGCATTTGACAGATTGGATTCATCACCAGTCTACAGAGTAAGGGAGGCAAGAAAACTCAAGATCATAGCCCTAAGGCATGAGAATATGTAGGTAAATTAACCTAAGTTTAGGGGACTCTTTACTGTGTTTATTCAAGTATCCATTCTAAATCTCGGATTTTCTTGTTTCCTGAGACCAGTTTCAATTCTTGTGAGCGTATTCTGCCTACTAGCTGATTAACTTAAGATGATCTCCTGCTTGACACATCGGCTGCCAAGTCAAACGCGTTACTCATCATATACTTCCGTTTCCGCTTTGTGGAAGTCCAACTACAAGCACTTGACATACTCGACTCTGTCAATCTTATCATCGCTCCTACTCTCGTCGTCGAGGGAAAAAGACCAAAAGTTGGAATTGGCAAGATATCCAACGCAGTACCCAACATCGTCATCGTACTGCAAGTCATAAACCCTGCCATGAGCTGATATAGCCTTTTCGGAGCCCCTTTGATGATCGTCGGAGAGGTCGTTGCAGACAGCTGTCCAACTGACCTCGCCATGATCTGCGTGTTCAAAACGCGTAAGGACCTCAATTCTCTCAAAGATGCTGAAGTCGTCCCACATATTGAGGTCTTCTATCCAACAGTCGGGATAGGTCTTCTCGTATATATGACCATACTCCTCGAAGGGGAGGAAGTCAGCTAAAGCATTAAGGAATGCATCGACAGCCTCACTCCACCAATCGTAATGCATATGTACGTACTCGCCGTCGCAGTTGTGATATACACAGTTGCTGCGTTCCTTTGCAACAAAAAGTGTGTCCTTGTCTATCAGATATAGCTCAGGCACCTTGACCCACCCACACGCTACGCTCTCCATCCATGTTGCCACGAGACCACGAGCTGAGTTCTCGGCTTTGAGTTCTTCCAGTGTCTCGGGGAGATCAACCGTCCAGTTGGAATCAAACTCAATAGCAAGTGAGCAATTCGGAACGGTAGAAGAGGAGAGGGGATCAAAAGATGGGAGGGCGGTGTTGCAATCTTGGAAGCGCTGCGGCAAGGATTTCCAGTCTGTTGTCCTGATGCAGAATATATCTCGCGATGGGAAAACCCTGTACCCTTATCCTTCGTCAATGTTTCGACTTGTGAGGGTTGCTGCACGTTCAAAGTCGCTTTGGCTGTAGTCGGAAAGTCGAAGCCGGTTGGATTTTGTCTCTTCGGTGATGGATTCGCGAGAGAGCTTGCAAGCCCACCAGAGGCCGCCATCCCACATGTAGGCTGAGCGATTGTTGTTGGGGATGGACTCATTGCCGCTGGAACCCTCCTTCTTGTCGAGGACTCGCAGAGCAAGTCGATCTCTCCCATCGACCTTGACTGTGTCGACGTTGACATAGTGCACTCCCCTCTGCTCAAAAGAATCACGGCCAGGGATGACAGGCAAAGCACATGCCTCTTTCCAAATTTGGAGTTGAAGTTCAGTGGGGAGGCGCGAAAACGGGTGAAAGGTAGCCGAAGACATTGTGACGCGATGATGGTTCTGGATGAGAGGTGGATGAGAGGTTGTGCTGTAGGGATTGTAGAATGAAATAGAGACTGAAGGTGAAGAAGGATGAAGAAAAGAAGAGGATATGATGTGGGTCATTCGCGTTAAAAGTAAGGGCATAGGACTCTTGTCTGTTTACATTTCGCAGTGGCAGATGGTAAGTAGAACAGTGACAATAGGGTTCTCTGCCTGAGGCGAGATAAGCCAATCAAACATGAGAACTGTTTGTAGGCTCAATTCACATCAAGGACTTAAATTTGGACCGTTTCACAGGCAGAGTCGTGTGTGTGGAGAGTCAATGACTCTTTCCTACCAGACAAACAGAGCCAGGCACTGCTCACCAGGTCAAATGCTCCCCCTAAGTCATTTTTTTGACGATGGAATGTTGGTAGATTTACATAGGGTTATGAGCTAATGACGCAGTATCCAGTGAATGTTCTTGATGGTTCAAGTCAGTTCATCAAGTCTTGCTCGGGTTTTGTAACTTTGAACATCCCATCGGGATAATCAAAGTCACGAATCTTCCAAAAGAATTTGTATTATTCCAACTTGGATGTTTTACCACGAGTCATCCATCTTCACCTGCGCCGTTGCTCACATTGACCGTTTTTGTGAGACTGCCAAAGGGCCTTGATGGCAAACATTTCCTTCTCTTGATGTTGCTTTTTTTTCTTTCAGGCATTGAAGTTTCCATCTAGATAAGTTGTTTGTATTGTAGTTGAGGCTCATGGGTCAGAGCGTGAATCAGAACATGTAACATAGAGATTGCTTGTTCAGTAATTGTCATCATGTGTAACACTGGCACTGGCATCGCTCTAACTATTGTTCCCTACCTTAGATGAGTCACCTCGCCGCTCAGGAGCACTAGCCACTGCCAGAGTTACTGTGAGCGCTGCCACTGCTAGAAGCGACCGTATCACGTGGTATTGTTCACCAAGAGAAGGCCTTCACTCCTTGTGACTCTCTTCTTCGCCCTCCATCTCTCCTCAAACTTCCAACTTCTGACTTTCGATATTCTCCATCCAGCACATTCTCATTTTGCCATAGCCTTCGAACTATTCTATCAAAACTCATCAAGTGGACTGGTAAGACACAACTATACCAAACGATTATCATAAGTCTAACGGTGTACAGCTATCATGGCGCAACCCACGGTCGTCAAAGATCCTGACCACAGTGCTGGGCCCAAGCAAACCGAAGACATACCTGCCCCGTGTGCCAGTGAAATGTCTCCAACTGCATTTCACCTATTCTAGAACCTCCCAGCAGAGCTTCGACTGAAGATCTGGAAGGCAGCTTGTTTCCCTTACGCAGCCAACCAACGCGGCATACACTACATCGATCTAGCAGCCATTGGGGATGACTCAATATCTGAGTTTGAGTCCCAAGACCAGGCATCAATGGAAATTAGAGCCCTTCACCCTGACTACCAGACCTCGCCTAATGCTCGAGGGCTCGTTGGGCGTGTAAATAGGTCTGCCTATATGTGGGACGCTGGTCTCTGGCGAGCCTGCAGAGTCAAGGGAGGTTATTTCCAGGCACTTCCAGCTGCAAATCTGGCGCCGTACTCAGGAGAAAGGCATTGATCCCCTTGAGATGGATGGGGGACTCAATCAAGCTTGCCAACCGTACCTCCCGGAGCTGGATTTTGAGGAATCGACCTCTGAAGACGGCGAGTAACTGTACGAGAAGCGACCAGATCATGAAGGTTCAGTTCATGAGTGTGAGCCCTTTCTTCCTACCTGTCTCCTGTTTCGCAACCAAGAGCATACAGAGCGATTTATGGTCATGCCCACCCGAGACCTAGTTTTCATCAAAGATCCCAAGAGATATCTGTTGCCACTTACTCTCCAGGCTCCTCGTCTTCATGTTCCGTGTCCCAATGGCAAGAAGATTGTGCTCCAGCACTCATTCAATCTTGTCCTTGAGTTGACAAAAGTTGGAACAACGATTTCCCTGCCAAAGAGGAAGAGTCACCTCGAGGTCTTTTCGCTAGTTGGGCTGAAACCTGCAGTAGGGGAGACGGTAGTCTGCCGTGGATCTACCTGCTCAACAAGGCTGCTCGTTGGGGGCCTCATTGGTGGGTGAACGACAAGACAGTCTTCTATTATTGCGACGATGCGTATGTGGAAGTTGTAAATGACTGGTTCGGCTTCTACCCGGCTAAGCCAGCAGAGGCTTCAGCCATGCTAACATTTCTGTTTGGTGTCTGGAAGCTTTGGAGGGTTTCCGTTTGTAGGGACTGCACAGACGACAAAATATGTATGATTTGCCACCAGGCCCCTAATTTTTATTTTTCTGAGTTTGTCAAAGTTCTCGTCCGCCATGAAGAGGAACCCGCTGGAGATCAAATCAAAGATCGAGTTGACAAATTAGATGAATTGAACAACGGTTGTGAAATTGAGGGGAAAGGGGCATCTCAACTTCAGGATTAGCAAAGCCAGGGGGAATCAGGGGCAGGTTCTTGGAACTTGGACACTTTCGACAGATTCACTCCCTGATCACGACCAACGAAGTACTTCTACGAGGAGAGTGGGACAAAAGCCTGCTAGTGACTAGAGATTCAGATACGGCATGTACAAGAAAAGCAAGCATTAAGGCCTAGAATCACAGGTCGGTTTGTACTTGGTACCTAGTTCGATAAGAAAGAAATTTAGATCTTCTCGAGGCAAGATGTCCCATTCATATTTTACTCGTGACCAACGTGGATACCGTCGATAATGTAGTTGACTTGAGCCACAGTTCAGCAATAGATTTCTTGATAGTCATTAATACATAAAGTCACAAATTATGTCTGAGCCAATGGACACGAAGGTCCTAGCCATCCACTATTTCTAGTAAAACACCAAGCACCTAACCTCAATGCTCTGTCGTCCCTTCGCATCCGCCGGCGTAGCAGGGTCAACAAAGGCAGTGTGAGGTGTATATCCCGCCAACCCTTGCTGACCTCCCTCATGAACCTCGCTCTTTGAATCAAAGCACTTGATCAACATGACCTCCTCAGGCGTCATGTCCTTGGCGTAGTAAAACTTGTGATTATCATTCGGCGCAACAGAATATGCCTCACCCTTGACCTGATAACCTTCCGTTGAGCGAAGTGTCGAGGCGTCAGGGAGGACTTCCTTTCCGCGGTCATCGTCGTCGTTGTCCTCGCGCTTGGGGTACAGAAGATCAACTTTGATCATGTCTTCAGGCCTTGTGGTGCGATAGTCGACGACTGCGAGGGGGAAGTCTGTTGCAGGATGACCAATTGGTCGCCAGACGTTGATGATTTGGTATCGACCCTTGAGAAGCTCTTCTGTCTCTGAGGGATCGGTGTGTCGTCTCACGCGAGCTTCAGCAGCACCAGGGGTTTGATCAACATGGACTTGCTGTACAGGCTGTCTCGGACTCGACTTCTCCCTTCTGCGGATAGTATGATCAAAGATAACCACCTTTTTGATCTCAGGAATCCTCTCTTTCAGCAGCGCTTCAACTTCGCCGTAGTAGCCATTTCTTACAGCCGCATCATCTGTGAACTCTGTTTCCTTGGCAGGAGACTTGAAGACATCGAAGCCAGAAACATCTACGCCGAAGCTTGTAATGCTAGCGGCGTTGCGAATGTCCACGACGTCGCGCTTGTGCTGGCTGCGCTCAAAAGAGGTTTGGTCGACGTCGACTTTAGCCCAAGGCTTGACTCTGTTTCCATTGTCGTCGAGACTCGATGTCGGATCGATGTAGTTGAAGAGTCCGGTTGTCATTTCGGTGGTTGTGAAGTGGAAAGGTCTGAGTTGAGCGGGGTTGACGAGCTGTTTGAGAATGGGCCTTGTTCTGAGAAGTCGTGACATGCAGGTTTGAGATCTGAAGATGGGGAAGTCGAATTGAACTACGGCTGTGTCTTATAACCGATTATCGATAGTTCAACTCGGAATCATGCGTAAAAACTCCGTCTTTTATTTGTTGGTATCCCACTGTCATTTATTTGTCATCGCTATGAAATTTGTAAGCTCGGTTTTGCCGATGACGTTTGCGGGGCTGTCAAGCGTGCTGTAGCACTAACAGATCACGCCACTTTACAGTGGCGATGTTGCAGAATCAGTTACTGCCTTAACTGAGTCACATTATCAATCTACCGAGCTCAACGACGTTATTGGAGGCGTTGTCCCGAGCCGTTGGCATCTTTTATCCGTGCATAACGTTTGCGTCTTTGACTAATTTAATTCCTTTCGTCAATGTAAAGCTCTGTCTCACGTTAGCATTCGACAAGATTCGACGGCACATTGCCATGTCTGACAAGCAGTACACAGCTTATGGTTGCAGGCAGACATGGTGAGTCTTCGATGTCGCCAATGGGCTTCTACCTTCGCAGCGTGGGATTCAAGGTCGGCTGACTGGGCAGGATTTTTATTTCTCTTGCTGAGCATGTCAAGATATCGCATTCTTCGCACAAAACTGTCATTGCGTTCCATTCAAGACACGAGATTGATCATTAAGTCTATCGTCTAGCACGCTTCGCTAAATCATCTAACAGCATCTACAAGTACAGAGTACAAGTTAAAGAAACCACACCGAATCGACAGTCTATCAGTAAACCTTGTTCTCCTGCGGCTCCACCCAAGCAACCTTGCCAACATGTCTCTCCGGTCCCTTGATGAAGGTCAACTTAGGCGACTGCGCCATCTTGGGGGCACCCAGTCCAAACAGCATGTTTTGAATAGCTGTGATGCCAATGATGTGCTTGTCGATGAACTTGAACACGCCAGTCTGCCAAGTGGCGCTGGAAGTAGCCTGGCCAGAGCCACGGCAAGCTTCAACGACGGGATCCATGCGTGAAGCTTGGTATGACTGGAAGGCAGTGGCCAGTTGAGCGTGTGTTGGGGCGGGAGACTTTTGACGAAGAGCGTAGAGCTGGTTGACCAGCGCGACGACGTCGATAAGGCCGTTGTTGCAACCTGCGCCTGTGCTGGGGGTGAACTTGTGAGCTGAGTCACCTGCGAGAACGATACGACCGCCCCAGCTCCAGTGGCTGACGACGCCTTCTTCGAGACTGACGAGCCCGGACTGAGTGCGAGCGTTGAAGGCCTCTTTGAGGGTGAGTGTGCCTCCGGCCGCAAGAGGGATGTGTCCCCATCTCTCAACGAGATCGACTTGATCCTGCTCAGTGTATCGGACCCGATCGCGAGTAGGAGTATCCAACTTCTCATACAGTCCCATGACGGAAGAATCCTCACCGGCAAAGAGCTGCGTGGCTGCACCAGGACCGTGAGTCTCACAAGTAGTGCCAGGCTCGATGCCCGCGAACTTGGTAGGCATGCGCAGCCAGAGAGCTCGGAAAGTGGTCAGGAAGGGTTTCTCGTCGTTGACATCATCGGAACCTGCCTCCTGGGCAAGAGAGCGCATCTTGTTGCGGACGAAGCTGTGAGCTCCATCTGCTCCGATGACGATGGAGCCCTCATAGGATGTTCCATCGTCGCAGGAGACTTGCACGCCGGTTTCGCTAGGAATGATGTCGGCGACTCTCTTGTCGGTGAGAATCTGGCTCTTCTGAAGAGGAGTAAAAGAGTCGTAAAGCACTTTGGTGAGGTCGTGGCGGCTGACTACCCGAGGAAAGGTTCCAAGCCTGGGCTCGTTAGTTGAGGGAATGTCAGGAGAAGGGGTGAAACTCACAGTTTGTTAAACAGGATGAACCAGTACGCATCTCCAAGGTCGCGGCCCTGGTGGTCTTGGCGGTTAATCAGACCAAGAGGAGAGCTGACTTGCTCAAGAGGAGCAGCGAGACCGAGTTGGTCAAGAGCGCGAAGGCCCATGGGGTTGAGGACGAGATTGGAACCTGCGTCGATGACAGCGCTTGATCGACGTTCGAGAAGAATAAAGTCGATATTGGCACGGGAGAGAGCATGTGCGGCTGTGAGGCCAACAGGGCCACCTCCGACGATGATTGCTCGGAAGCGCTGAGTAGACATGTTTTGGTTGTTTCGTTTGCTCATTTGGTGGGAGGGTAAGGGGTTGGTATCGCTGAAGGGTAAGAGTGTTTGTGTGTGATAGAATGCTAGTTGAGTTAGTTGGTGATTAAGAGTGATAGAAAAGATGTTCTTTGAAACGACTGAGCACAAATATATATACGATTGTGCCACTGATCAATCTCGCATCTCGCATTGTTTTGAGGCTCGTAACGTTAGTGAACAGGCGCTAGTACCCATGTCTTCGCACTCGGTTCCTATGCGAATCGATTGCTGAAAGGGGATTAGTGCATCTCGAGTGAAAGCTTGACTTTGCGATCAATCAAGATCGAATGCGATAAGATGAGATCAAACGAGATTGACTCGGTCACTGAAGCTACCTCGTCTGTGAAATGTTTACCATTTTAAAGAATTATTTGTAGATACTCCAGTTGCTCTAATGTTGCCTGAAAAGCCGTCCCATTTCCACTATTAGGTTGGGGATTGCTTCTCCATTGCCTCTGCACAATAGGTAGCACTCGCAATGCGGTCGTGACAATACAGAGGAAAATGAGGATACATAGATAGCACTCGGAGGAATGAGTGTAGGTATTACGCACTCGACTGTCGCAATCGCTAAACGACCGGTTCAGGGGGTTTTGTCCCAGCGCCGATTGATTCCACAGTCATCAACGGCTGGCGATCGAGAATTTTCTGATTGGTTCGCATTTCGAAGTCCACCTCGCATTCGGGAGGCCATCAGCCCTATGACGACACGACTTAGCAGGGTTTAGCGGTAGTATTGGAGTACTCCGTAGGGTAAGCGGGAATACCCATCAATTTGTTGTCCGAACAAGCAAGGGGATGTAATAAAACTTAGGACCTCTATCAAAGGTAACAAAAAGCCTTAGGTAAACTTAGGTAACCTTAGTATAATTTAGCATAGATTTAGAGGATCTTAGACTAAGTATTTTTGGTACCTCAGTTTAACGTCAGAAGTCTTCTGGCACCCCGATAGGCAAGGTGGTGCTCAAGTGCGCATTTGTCATTAGGTAGACGAGACAGACTGAGCCGCACTGTCTCTGCAGGGGCTCATAGCACTGGGGCAAACTAGTGGCCGCCACCCGAGTCTGCACTCTGAACCGTGACCTGTGATATCCGTTTCAACATTACGGCATCACGACTAACGGCTCGTCTAATAGATGTATTTGATGTGAGATGAATTCTATCATGAGGCTCTAGGCCGTGTCCATAAAGTCATAATCTATCAACTTCCCGGACGCAAACATGGATCCGTCCACAAGACCACTATGCTGTAACTTCCCTGTTCATTGCTTCCCCTTCCTCTGATACCACTTTGTTTTGAGAAAGTAGATGATGCTGATACCAAGTCCCAGCCCTGCGAAACCAACTGCCATGTAGAAGGCAGACCGATAACCAATCAACAACTCGTGCTTTGACTCTCCTCCACCCTTTGTAACGTTGACCTCCACTGTAGCAGCAAATCCGAGACCCAGACTGATACTGTAGTTGACGATTGTGCTGACTAAGCTTGCTGCGATGCCTTGATGCTCTCGCTTCACAGAGTTTGAGAGGATCAGAGTCGCAGCGGGGAACGACATGTCCATACCGAATGTCATGACGATAAGGCCAAAGAAAGATTGGTACCAGTAAGACTGCTCCACGGGGGCTGTCATCATCAAAATCGTGCCGGTCGTGAATGCTGTGAGGGCTAGAAGCATGACGAAAGCGGGGTGTGACACATGAAGAAGCCAGGCAGTGATCAGTGAGGCGCAGGCTCCAGAAATGGCAACCGGGCTCATCCAAGCGCTCGTGAGAAGAGGTGATGCTCCGCGAAGCGTCTGGAAGAATTGCCAAGTATAGTACACCCAGATACCAAAGGTAGCCCAGCCGCAGACGATGCAGCCCAGGATGTAGGCGACGTCGCTGGTCAGTGCGTCAAAAGGAATAACAGGATGCGATGCGACGCGCAACTCGACGTAGAAGAAGACGGGAACAAGCAGCACGCCAACGATGAGAAGAACGAACACCCAAGGCTTGTCCCAGCCGTCGATGGGGGCTTGGTTCCAGGCAAAGTTGAAGAGGACCAGGGCAGTGATACCAGTGATGGCACCGAGAAGATCAAGCTGATGAAGGATCTCTCCCCAGCTCATATCGGCGGACGAAAGCTTGTGAGGAGGATCGGGGATGATAAAGTACGCCATCAGCGCAATGAACGCCAACCCAAGAGCGAAAGAGTAGTAAGTCCAAGGCCACCAGGATGGATCCCCATGAACAAAAAGTCCAGCAAACAACGCGCCAAAAACACACCCACCGGGCGCACAGGCTCCAAAGAGCGCAAATGCAACTGCCTTTCGACCACCAGGCTTGTACGAAGCGCCCAGGATAGCCAGGCCATTGGGCATCACCAGCGCAGGCCCAATACCTTGAAACACGCGCGCAAAGATGAAGAGAACATGGTTGGAGTAGCTGGCCAGCCCGCAGATCATAGACCAAACAGCGAACCAGACAAAACCAATAAGGAAGAGGCGCTTGTAGCCAAAGATGTCGCCGAGACGGCCAGAGAAGAGGATAAATGTTCCGACGGTGAGGGAGAACCCGGCAATGAGCCAGCTTAACTCCGCGGGATTAGTGAGGTGGAATGAGTCGCCGATGATGTGGATGATGTTGAGGCAGTTTCCAAGCGCGGCTTGTGTCATGAACTGCGCCATGCAGATGATGGCGACAAAGGCGGCCTCATGAGGGAGCGAAAACGTCTCGGCTATTGAGACGTTAGACTTTGTCCTTGTGATAGCTTCCTCGTCGGGTCCTGTGAGCGTGTTGCTATCCGACGGCGCGTCCCTCTCGGGATCAGGCATCAAGCCTTGCTCTGCACGAAATTAGCGACCCTCATCCCAATCCAAGCAGCGCAGTAACTCACCTTTTTCTGTTTCAGTCGCCATCTTGGATGATGCTCAGAGTTCGATGTGTCCAGAACATCATCATCAAGGGATGACGAGATGGTATATAAAAGCGGCGAGCAAGTCCGAAAGATAGTGTATATCCGAGGAGCCGTACTTCCGAGCCAATAACGCCGCAACCAGTGCTGTCAGATCTCCACCAAAGCATTTTTACCATTATTAATGCAGATTCCAGATCCGAGATGGGAGATTATCGCGATTAGCGTCGGAAATATGTCAGATTTTGTATATCCGATTATAAACAAGCTGAGGAATCGGTTTTTGAGTTTGCTTGATCGGTGGAGATGCTACCTGAGGCGGGATCTTACCTGACCAATGCTACGGTGATGCATGTGATGAAACAGGGATGAATACGAGTTTAATGATAGTAGATGGAGGGCTTTTACTAATGCGATAATGTCGCAACCGGGAATGAATCATTCCGCCTTATTATCTGCCGTAGGTGTTGTTCTGCTGTATAATCAATGGGCGGGATCTTGTCGGTCTCCGAGTGACTGGACATGAGGTTCGATAGAATCAACAGACCACCTGCTTGACATCAGTGCTGGTTCCCGCTGTCAATTGAATGAATAGGATTGAATGGATGACTATCGCTTTCGTCCGGTTTGACTTGTCGGGCGGAACGAAGAGTGGTTGATAGGCCTGAGCCTGCCCGACAGACCGGTGAGTAACGCGGCAGATCAACTTCCAAGTCCTATTGGTTATAGAGATGGCGTTGCCTGTGATATTGAGAAAAGAGGTCCCTTTTGCTAAATTTTAAGTTTCAAGAGCTGCAAGTAATCCGCCGCGTGGAGGTCGATAAAGTTGCGCCATAAAACTTATTCTACTTAGAAGTTAGAATACCTAAAAGAGCATAAATAATCGTTTTAAGCTTTTAGCATTGAGTCACTGTATATATCTGTCACAAAAGTCTAATATTTTTAATGAACTATAAAGGGACTCCCTTTGGTCTCTGTTTCACTTCCCTTCTTGAAGAATCTTCTGTTGACTCTGCTCAGGTCACGAGGCACGTCTCTTGTCAAGCTAAGCATTCTCCTATCAGACGAAGCTACCAACTCTCTAAATCCCGAGCACCTTAGCAACATGGCCTGTTCCTTTCATCCATTCCCAAGACTACCCCTTGAGCTTCGGCTGCAAATCTGGGACACAGCATGTCTTTCCTACACCCTCTAAGATCGTCGGAAACCTAGGATGCATTACATTGACGTCGAGCCGAGTGCAGACAGCAATACGCTCTCGGCGTATCACAGGTCCACGATGGATGTTGTCGAAGGAGATGACAAATCGGGCTGCTTGGTACACGCACTCTGGAAAGCCTGCGCAGAGTCACGGGAGGCTGTTTCAAGATACTGGCGCAACTACCCCTATGGCAATATGTCACTCCCACCTGCGAGGCTCCGCATGCGCGAGAATGAAGGAGTCTGGGATGCTCCTGTTTGCCCAACTAAGGATATCTTTTGTATCAAGTCGCAGACTTGGACATGGAACACTCCTAAGGGAAATGATAAGGCATGGCGGGTAGCTATTCCACGCTTGAGCCCTACAGGACCCTATAATGATCATATCACGAGAATCGCGTTCGAATTCGACCCAACTTGGAATATAGATCTTCTAGGAAACTACTACGATCTGGCATCAGAGAACTCTGCGCGAGGATGCTTTTCACGATTTTTCTACAGCGCGTTCTTCAAGTATGCCACTCAGCCTCAGGTTTACCTGATTGAAAAGTCTGGCCAATGGACAAGCTACCTTCCCAAGGAGCACTTTAGGCAGAGCTCGTTTTGCAAGGATTACGACACAGACTATGCCCTAGTTCATCCGTACTATCGATGTTTTCGGTGTCAAGATTGGCACGAGACCGATGGAGCTTCTGCAAATGTCAGACGCTTCATAGACAAGCTCGAGGAGCTTTGCGAGGTCTGCGAACCGGATCGTCCCAACACCAAGCACGATCACCACGTTGACTGGCAATGGATAAGATCAGACTATATATCAAGCGATTGCATTCGATATATAGGTCGTTTGGACAAGAAAATCGAGGATTGCGTGGGACCACAAGTTAATATGAGTTTTCCGTCCCTGTATCCTAGTGTTGACGATATTAAAGACTCGGGGTTTTTGTAAAAGTGAAGGATACAAGGGCCGATCTTGATACTGAGGTCTTTTTCAATTTGGGCTTTGCTTGGTTTTGAGGAGTACTCTATCCCATGCGAAGATTATCTCCCTCAATCCTGCGCTTGCCACTCCATACTCATGAGATAGAAATACAGTCATTTTAACGATTGGAGGGGTATTATTCCAATTTTAATCAGCAGACTTATCTTCGACAAGGCTGTACACATATTGCCTTCCTAAAGCTGAAGTTAATTGGGACTTTTCAGTGTATTGACTTGATATGTCTCTATGAGACGTAATAAGCGTCGAGTATCAATAAGAACCTAAGGTTTCAAGTGCTCCAGACCTTTCATGCGGCGTGAGTTTATTAAGTTGTAACGCAAACTTTCACGTACGAAACTCAAAATGTTAACCATTTGCTGGCAGTCAAAAACTATTACGAGTTTTCGGCCATGAGTCACGCCTCAAGTATACATGACCGTCATAAACATTTCTGTTGTCTATAAAACAGCCCCTTTCTCTTCTATTTCTTGACTACTTCTCTATCGTACCAAGCTTTATCTCAACTACAACAAAGGCCCATATCTTGTCACTTCAGCCATCTTCGCACTGTAAACAGCTACGAACTCTTCAAATCACGGACAACTGGTCAAAATGGCAGCATCTTCGTTCCACCCGTTCCCTAGGCTACCAACCGAGCTTCGGCTCCAGATATGGATCGGAGCTTGTGTTTTCGACCAGCCAGATGATTATGGCATACACTACATTGATGTTGAACCCAGTTTTACCCAAGGCATCCCATCTCCCTCTTGTACACTGATAGCGCGCCTTGCTGACGGAGACAAAAACTCCGCCTGCTTGAGGGATGGGGGGCTATGGACAGCCTGCAAAGAGTCGCGGGACATCATGATACGATATTCAAGCGTCGGCGGTCGTGATTTCGTGAGAATTAATATTCGCGGTAACGGAAAGGACTGGCACTCTCCTGTTCATCCGACACATGATATCTTTTGCATCAAGTCAAAGACCTGGAATAGTCCTGACAACCATTCTGAAGGTTGGCAAATACAAATTCCAGACTTGAACGCTCAAGGATTACGGACCACGAATATCCGACACATTGCATTTGAGTTTGATGAATCTTGGAACAAAGACCTCCCGAAATGCTACTATGATCTCATGTCAGAGACCTCTGCCCGCGGATTTCTCTCACGTCTCCTTTACAACAGATTTCTCAATAATTCAACTACGCCTCAGATCTGGATCATAGTGAAGAATGGCCAATGGACTGTTGACCTTCATCAGCCCGGTCCGACAACGTCATTAAATGATTACGATACGAACTATGTCCCAGTCTCCTCGTACTTTTCATGCCGCCACTGTCGCAGGACCCATGATTTCGATGGGGTGTTTCAAAGCGTCAGATCGTTTACATATGATCTCGGTGACCTTGGCGTGGCCTGTGAAAAGGATCACCGCAATTACAAGCCCACATATGATGATGTGGGGGATTGGGGTTTTGAAGAACAGTTTAACATAGCAAGCGATCTCGAATTCCTTGCTCATAGGGACATGCAAATCGATCTTTGTACAGGACGAGGACCTGATGAGGATGAGGAGGATAGTGATGACTTTGACTTGGGGTTCTGAAAGGATTGGAGAAGGCAAGGTTGTGCTCGATACTGAGCCCTTTTAGAAATGGGATCCCCAAGCTTCTTGAAAGTTAACCATCTATGATATGAAACTTCTTCTTTTGAGGTTCTCATCTTCATGTTGCTGAATAGATTCGACGGCTTAAACCTGATATCAATATCACCTCTGATTTTGGTAAAATGCTCACAAAATACTAGAAGCTTGACATCTGGTGATGTTACATGGCACGGCTAGCAAAGAAGAGTCCGACTCTCCCTTGCGTATCGTTTCAAGGTCAAAAAATCATTTCTCTGCCCTGGGATATCTACTCTATCTCGTCAGATCTGGCGCACTACTAACATGGAGTTAGGAATGCCCCCTTCGACTTTCCGACCAGATCCACTGTTCCTGTTGCTCACTATTGTGAGACCCAAATACATGACATTCTCTGATATCCATGTTCCTAGCGCTTAGCAACCTCAATTCATGCTTCTTCTTCCCCACTGGTGTCGCCCCAATCATTTTCCTCGTCGCTGCCGTCCTCACTTTCGTCGTCACCATCCTCTCCATCTTCGCTGTCACTCTCAAACACCTCTTCGTCAATAAACCCCGGCAACTGATTTGCTTTTTTAACTAGAAGATAGACTGGGATCGGGACGTAGTCGGCGAAGTAATTGTCCCGGCCATCAAGCTGTTCGAGGGCAGCCAAGAAATCGGTTACAGCGCCCTTATTTTCATCAACCATGTTTCTGCCAGTTCCATCCCACTCTATCTGGACATATTCGTCTTCAAGGTCGCGGTACATACGAGGACAACTCTGACCAGATAGTTCAATCCAGTGAACGTTATCGTCCATGAGCCAAATGGAGGGTATAGGAGAAATCGCCTCATCCGACCAGTAAATGGACTTCACTAGCCGGCTTCGGAAAGAGTCTTCCCGTTGCATTAGATCTAACCAGCTCGAAGGAAAGTTATCGTTCCAACTGCGGCCGAACTTGAAAGCAAGGTTCCAAGATCCAACGACTGTAAACTTCTTGGTGCCAAAGAAAGGGGCCAATAGCATCATTTTAAGGCAACTATCAGGGATTGATTCGACATTGGAGGCGTCAAGGCAGAAGATATCGTAATGTGGCTTTACTAACGGGTACAATTTCTCGTTCTTGTTCTGAGGAACAATAGCCGAGGGAAAAGCTTTGTCGTACCATGGATACTCGCCTCTTGGGAGGGGCTGTTGTCGACACGCAAGCCATTCCTTGAAACGCAAATGCTCCAAGACCACTTGGCGGGATTCTTTGCAGGCCAACCAAAGACCTGCGTCCCAGAGATAGACTGACTTGTTGACGGGTTTGACGGGAGATATTGAATTGCCTGTTTTCCCCCATGGGCACTCCAGGGCTCTCAAAGCGACATAACCCCAGCCTTCATAGTCGTAATCATGGCCCTCGAGATTTGGGTCACCAGGGACATAATGATCGTCGTCTGCCCAGTATATTTTGATGGCGACGGCGTCCACGGTGACGTAGTGGATGCCGGCCTCGAATATCGACGAGCGAGGCAGGCAGGCAGACTTCCAAATCTTCAGTCGTAACTCCGTGGGTAGCTGCGAGAATAGTTGAAAGGTCGGTGATGTTTCCCCAGCAGTTGGTATACTCTGAAGATCCTGGTGGGGAGAAATCCCGAGCGAGGATTCAGCCATAGGCACTATGCTTTGTTAGACATGTTATCTCATGGTGGCAGAGTAGCATACCTGAGTGGTAGCACACTCTTCTCGATAGAAGTTGAAGGTCAAGATCGGATATTCCTGCCGAAGGGTTGAAGAATGAAGAAGAGAGGAAACCAAATGAGAGATGAAGGTTGAAGGATAAAGAAAGGAGAAAGATTAGAAGCGAAGGCCTGGTTTTGTAAGCACCAAGTGGCCCATGTTCGTTAGTCCATCAGCCAGTCCGACTCACGGTGGGAACACCAGTGCCAGTACCAGTGGCAACGGGAGTAAGAGGCAGTAAACGTAAGATGCAAGTTCGCAAAGGTCTCGACCAATCATTTCCGTAAACGCGGCTACTGCAGTCAAAGGCCTAAGAACAAGGTGTCAAGGAGCATGATGAATTAGCCAGTGTTATGACGAAGTCCTTTGCGATGATTCATGTTCAACTTGGGAGAGCCGTCTTATGACGCTACGCAAGGTCCCAAGGCCAAACTGTCATCAATGGTTTCTACCAGGGGTGCGCCATACCAGACTCTATTGGCTTTTCATCCTCTTACTGGAGCTGGGTAAATGTGCGAGTTGAGGGAAATCTTGATGAATCTTGTTTTAATGTTGCCCCTAGGTCAAATTCAAAGTCAAATTTGGAATGCTACTTGTCTCCCATCCACATCACACGACCGTGGTATAAAGTACGTCGACTTCCGCGGTGATCAGGTAATGCTGTTGAGTTGCAACTGGTCTCTAGATCCGGATCTTGAGAGGTCAAACCATCCGCCATACAGATCCGCCTACCTGATAGATGGAGGCCTGTGGAGGGCTGTAAGGAGTCGAGAGAAGTTGTACGCAAACATTTATACTTCCAAAACTGTCCAGGTGGAAAAGACACGGTACGCCCGGCAAAACTCACGATCAGAGAAGATGACGAAAGGTGGCATATGATGGTCTACCCGACTCGGGATATCTTTTGTATCAGGACAGACAACTGGCTGTCTATATATAAAAAGTGCCATCTTCCACGGTTATATATACCGACCAATATTGGCAATGCCAACGTCTGGCGTTTCGTCCAGAACCTGGCTATCGAGTATGATCATAGATGTTCCCTCAAGTTCCCAAGTCCTTACACACTCTGAGTAAGGAGAACTCTGCTAGAGGATACTTAGCAAGACTGCTCATTGACCGTGCCTCTGTCAGAAATAAAGACGGCCCTGAGAACATCTGGCTCATCGACAAAGGGGCCCTGTGAATCAGAAACCCCTCCTACGAAGAGGAATTCCAAGAGGTTTCAGTCCCCATGCATGATGCTGCCACGGTATATCGCGGTTATGATGCAGAGTATGTCGATGTTTCTTGGGGCCATGCTATTCCCAGAAATGATAATAGGATACGCCCAAGTTCGCTGGCCTTCATCATGAAACTCGGTGCGCATTTCGATTCAGAGTTATTTGGGATCTGCCGGCACATTACACCGGTAGCTGGTCTCAGCCGTGATCCCCAGGTCAACTTCAGGACAACCTATCAACGCTTTGCGGTTGCACATGCGGTTAGGCTTCTTGTTTCTCCAGACAATGAGGTAAAGCCTCTTGCGAGAAGCTGCAAGGCAAAATGCAAGGATACTGGTAGGTACATATGTAGTGAGGACTAGGGCAAGTGATGGGAAAAGTTAGGATCAAGTTCAAAACATTCAGCGAGTTTTGTAGCATGGGATATTCGCCATTAAAACATTGACAGTACCAACTTTCAGCCAGAGAGCATCCGATCCTCATCTCAAATTCATTCCACAAAGCCGAAAAAGCCCTTCCGGTTCTCAGAGATCTGGCTCGCCAAACTTCCAAATCACAATTGTTCCAGTCGTTGTGTGTTTCGTCAAGTGTCCCTCCATCTGTGTCTTCCGCATTCGTGTGGTGTTCCATATCCACATGTCCCTAACACTTTCTACAGACACATGACTCCTGTCATCAAATACTGTACTAGAAGAGGTCAGTCAATACCTGCGGTATATAGAAGAGGAGGCGCACAAACTTCAGCTCGACCGGTCCAGCGCTGGCCAAACCTAACCACCCGATGGTGATCAAAGAGACTTCCACCCATCCTTCTCGTGTATCCTATCGTCTTTATGTTGTCATGGTACGATTGGGGGGTTGGGGTCGCATCGGAACGGTTCGGTCGAGATTGGGTCGTGTTGTCAGAGGACATATTCTCGAAGCCAGGGATTGCGACTAGAGGTCACTTAGCAAATAGTGAGAGTCTTGTAACACCGATCAATCTGTGGTGGCATCGATTATGGCCTTCTCCCATTCTGGAATACGTCTCTTACGTTACCTGAAGTCCATCGGACCAGGTCTCCGGGTAATAGCACGTAAGGCTGTGCGAGCCAGGCCTTGTCGCCATTTCTCCATCGAGCGAAGTGTCTTCATCCCCTGGGAAGAACTCAGCAAAACTGGTCAAATGCTCAGTCGAAGTTGGACATGTCACAAGCGGTATTCATTTTCTCATCCAACTGTGTTCAATAGCATTCTCAATCTTTCTTAGGCTCAGCCGTACCCCTGAGCAGGACTGGCCCCGACTCAGCAAACTTCGCCAAAAGGCTGAAGAAAGCTGGACGCTTGCTATTCCTCCCTGTCACAATACGTGGCTCGATTGTACCCTTGGGTCGAACTGGCCGTGTTGCTCTTTGTAGCGTGACAGATGCAGGCTGGTGGCCTTCGGAATGGGCACTCCAACGTAGGCTTTGGATGTCGATCTAAGTCCACAGAAGTGACTTTGCTTCTACCAGGATGACCTTGGAGGGGCGCAGCCGTAGACAACAACTCTGGCGACGGCAAGCCTCCTGTATCTTGACTGGAAGGACAGACGAAGTTATGACGGGAGTAGAAGTGCATGTCTGAATGAGGAGTGCATGTGCTTGTGCTTTTGGCGCTCAGGCGATGCCTCGGGAGGGAGCGGACGGTGCGTTTGGATGACTGGTCATGTTTGATGGTTGTTGAGGATGATTGAGCGGATGAGATGAAGGGGGCAAGGCGAGGTCGTAGTAGCACGAGCCTGGAGAAGCGAAGGGCGATTACGCAAGCATCAAAGCAGGGAAGGACCTACAGGAGACATGTTCTTAGATGGGAAGAGCCGAACACATGACATGGCTTTTGAGAGACGGTTGCCTTCCCTCTAACCAAGCTGAGTGAGCCAGCCGCAGTCTTTACTGCTCTACATTCCCGGAAGCCAGCGCTCCAACTCCATCACAAAAACCGACAGGGAGTCAGATCACCTGGTGATGCAGTAATCACTCCCAACGACCAACATAACCCTCTTGGACCGGTCTCCGACTTCTCGCACTATATATTGACTCCAAATCAGTCATCGAACGGGTGAGAGCTATTAGACACTTCGACGTTCTATCCATCAGCCGCCGCTCTGGCCTGCAGAATCACGCCTGTGGAGTTCCCTACAACCACGCCACAAGACAACAACATCGACCTGATTCCCGCTCCTCGAGGTCAAGAGACAAGTAGCTTGAGCAAAATAATACCAGGCGAGGTACAATCTCTGACGTTCGAGGTGAGAAAGTCTCACAAGGGCCAAAGCCAATCATTGTCCCGGCACTATGGCCTCCAGTGGCAGCTGGCTCTCACGCACTCTCATCAAAATCCGATATGAACACGAGATCAGCATCATGAGCTTCCAATCAGCTTAGAAAGTTCAAGGCGAATTTACAGCCAGATTTTTGGGCGTAGCTTTCCAATCTCAGCAGAGGACCAACGGGATGATTTGCGTGGCGCGACGTTGAACATAATCTCGCTCTTAGAACCAGCGCAGCCTATTTTACAGATTTGGGAAAGAGCCTGTTTCCAGTGTTCGCAGAAATTGACCACATGAGTACCTCGTTAATTTTCGACAGCCTTTTTGTTCAGCCACCCACTGAGTATGACTGTGACGAATGTCCGAACAGAGTCCGGAACACGATCGATTTATCAAGCGAGCTTTCTGCCCCAAATTTTCCTCCACTTCTTCAAACTATATAAAGCCTGACGACTCTCCCAGAGATCTTTCTTAACCACCATCTATCAAGTTATCACTAGGTATCTCACACAATCAAACACAGAATTACCAAAACATCTTCACTATAAAGTCAACAACCATGCCGCACTCTTTCGAGATCCACGGAAAGTCTCCCCTTCTCTTCCTCCCAGAGCATCTTCTTATCTTATTTTTGAATAAGGCCTCTTTCGATGGAGCTGATATGGTAAATATCATGAAAGAGGTCCTCGGCACTCTGCCGTTATTCCTTTCAGAACCACGCGACGAGTCCGATATCTTGAAAAGCGTCCTTCGCAAGGGACAGTTCCCTTTCACGCTGAAAGGCTACTTCAAGTTCGGTTTCCAGCCCTCTTCCCAGTGGATTTCTACGCAGAGTCGAGACCCAAACCGGGGCGAGCAGTCAGTCATTGCCGGATTTGCGGGGCGATACAAATCCGAAGAAGATACGAAAGATGGTCTGAACATCTTGAAGTTGTTTTTACATCAAACACTCCAGGCTGTTGGATCTTCAGCTTCTGACCCGCTTCCACGACCTCCTATCGATCACTTGGTTGAATGGATCAAGTGGACCGCAGATGCACTGTTCGCTGACGAATTCCGAGATGGCATATGTGATATGATTGGGATGCTGTGCAAGAATGGTCAAGCAATTGATCTATATCAAGATCGTTTTGGGACGCAAGTTAGTCCAGAGACAGGACCCGACAACGCTGTCGAGCTTGCAATGCAATCTTACTGCCCCAACTCTCTCCTTGAGAACTTTCTCATGTACCGCCCTGTTGAAGAAGGGCCGCTGACCGCTAGGAGCAAGCTCTGGAGACGTTTCGGTTCTGACCTGCCTCGAGGAACGCATCGCGCTGTGTCAAACATGGAGTGGATCGTCGCCGGTATTCACACCCAGTTCTACGGCCGAAAGTTTGGTCCGTTCACTGGCTATGGTGAGAGACTCAAAGGTCTCGACTACCCCGAAGGCATTGCTGAGGTATACAAGATCAAGGCTTATTTGCTGTCTAACGACTACTGTACCGATGAGATCGAAAGGAAGGCCCTGAACAATCTCGCCGAGGCGGTTATGGAGACCCAAGAGATGCTTCCATTTAATGGCCTTGTTCAACACAGCGAAGAAAGCGAAAATGAAGGGCTGTTTAGACTCTACCGTGCTGTGTCATGCCTCGCTTCCGATTCTTACAAAACTGAATGTGACAAGCTGACTGAGGAGTTTGGCCCACGACGCCATCAATTCATCATTAACGACCAGTTTGACCCTCGAGTTGAATGGATGAAGTACACGGCTGACGTCAAAATTCCAGAGTTGCAGAGCGAACCTGGAAAGAAGTTTCGCGATGAGGCCCTCGAGATCTGGCGACGACTGATCATTGAGCGTGGCGACAGCCGACGATGGTGGGAGATTACGGAGAAGGATAAGTGGTTCGTTCCTATTGAAGAGGTCAAGTCTGCTCTTAGGGTCGCGAATCCATCTGCTGCAGATGCTATGGATCTGTAAGTGCTTGTGGCTTTGGGTTGTTAGTCTTTGGGGGGAGGCTAGCTTTGAGGTTTCCTTGTAGTCCCGTGGTAGACGCATAACACTTTCCACTCGGCAGTCTCGATTTTATTAAGATCTAATTAATAGTTGAATAAAATAGTAAGTACATGAACCCATTCTCCAATCGTACCACTGTGAGGGAAATAAGATAGTGACCATGATACTAACGTTGCAGTAACCAGGATGTGAACCCCGCACGACAACCGCCGATCCCACTCAAATTCGGGGAACCATGATCATATCCTTCCTGATTGAGTATACGGAACCGACGCTTATCGGGCGGTCATGTTTCTCCATGATTGTTGAGCAATCTCGGTGCGGCTCTACAAATGAAGTCCGGATCCTTCTCGTCGCGCTGACTCGGTATAAAAGATCGCTGCTTCGCCTTTTAACTACCCCAAGGCTCTCTGCTGTCAGCCTGCCAAGCCAATCATCCATCATGAGGTCCTCTTTGTCTCAGGTGGCAACAGCCAGCATCCTTCTAGCTTCGGGTGTCAATTCTCTCGCGGTCGCGCATCCTCACTCCTCGCGAAGCGAAACGCCTGATGAGTCCCCTCTCAAGATTCCTGGATTGCCACTGCCGAACGCGACAAAGTCCTTCTGGCAAGATCCTCCTCATCGCATCGCCAACCTCCGCAGTACCAAGGATCTGCCGACAGAGAAGACCTTTGACTATGTCATCATTGGTTCCGGTATCTCAGGTGCTGCTACAGCGCACAAGCTGTTGGATCGCGACTCAAGCCTATCAATTCTTATGATTGAAGCGCGAACTGCAGCTTCAGGCGCGACGGGTCGCAATGGAGGTCATTGCAAACCTGGTGACTACAATGGTGTGAAGGCGTGGGTCGAGACATATGGCGAGGATGATGCTCTTCGAATCGCCAACATGGAGCAGGATTGTGTCGACGACGTGCGCGATTTTGTCCGCTCACACAACATTTCAAGCGACTTCACAGACGTCGAGACCGCCAGTTTGTACTGGACTGATGATTCGTTCAAGACAGCCGTTGAGTCAATTGAGTTTCAGCACGATCTTGAAAAGCGACGACCCAATGACGTTCCCAAGAACAAGAGGACTATCTGGAAGGGCCAGGATGCTCGCGACTACTGGGGATGGCCCGAGATCGTGGGAGCTGTGACCTTCAAAGCTCATACCCAGAACCCATACCATACCGTTTGCGGGATGCTCGAGTACAGTCTTGACAAGGGTCTCAATCTACAGACAAACACCATGGCGCTGAGTCTCAACCAGCTCGGCAAAAAGACCAAGGCTGGAGCAAAATGGGAAGTCAAGACGAACCGAGGAACCGTCAAAAGCAAGCAAGTCGTCCTCGCTACTAACGGCTTCACACCTGCTCTTCACCCAGGCATCGCAAGCACCAACTTCACAATGCCCGTCCGCAACCAAGTTTCCGCCGTAACACCCTCCGCCAACACGACTGGCAACAAGGTCTTCCGACGAAGCAACAGCATTCCCGATCTCCACAGCGGCAACCTCTACATCGCCGCTCAGCCCCCAGGCGCCAAAAACGCTGGCAGTGTTGTAATCGGCGGCTCAACCCAAATGTCTCCCACGCGCGAACGCTACATCACCGACGACACCGCTATCAACGACCAAATCGCATACGTCCTTCATGGCGCAGCCCGTACGGTCTACGGGTATGAGAACTGGGGCGGCTCGACCAAGGTCATCCAGGACTGGACGGGTATTGTGTGTGAGACGCCAGATGGATTTCCTCTGGTTGGCGAGGTTCCGGCTGAGGATGGACTGTGGGCTATTGTCTGTATGAATGGACACGGAATGGCTTGGGCTTATAGGAGCGCTGAGGCGCTGGTTGACATGATGACCGAGGGAAAGACGCCCAAGTGGTTTCCTGAGCAGTTCAAGGCACAGCGAGCGTGGGAGGCTCAGGTTAACGACGAGCTGTGAAGTTTTTAGTAAAAATTAAAAGTTTGAGAGTGACTTTATGTCCAGCAAACATACGGCCTGACCATGTACCATATCGAGAAAGGCCCGTCTCGTGATTACATAATGCGCTTCTTATCATCACCAGCTCCAATCTCCAGCCCCTCATCTTCAACTTCAACTTCATTCCTCAACCGCTTCCCTTTCAAAGTTACAACTATGGCGCCGCCTCAATTAAACATTAACCCACCTTTACTGAACTCAGCGACTCCATGGGCCACTGACATCAACGACCTCTTAGCAATCGCTGGATCTCCCTCGACAGGCGCTATCACGACCCGTACGTCGCTTATCAATGGCTTCGGCCATCAACATGAGCAGCACCAATACCTCTTCTTCAATCCTGCAACTGCTACCCCAGACCCGGGCACTTCTTCCAACCAGACTCCGCCCAATGGCCACACAGAAAATGCTTCAGCGAGTCTGAATAACCTGGGCTACAGTCCCATTACGCTCGATGGATACCTCGGTTTCTTAGCAGAGATTGCTCGTCGTCTTCCTGAACTGCGAAAGACTTTCATTGTCAGTGTCACGGGCTCACCCGAAGACATACAACAAAGCTATGCGAGTATCGAGGCTGCATCGAAGGCCCTTCCCTTCCCTCTGGCCATGGAGGTCAACTTGAGCTGTCCGAATATCCCCGGCGCTCCACCGCCTGCGTATGGAGGGGCTGCTCTCAAGAAATATCTTGATCTGCTTCCGAAGAACCCTTCTTTGCCTGTTGGTATCAAGACACCGCCTTACACTCACCATGGACAGTTCGCAACCTTGATTGAGACCTTGCTTCCAGCTGCGTCGTCTCTCAGCTTCATCACCGCCACCAACACTCTGGGGTCGTGCCTTATTCTTGAGAACGACAAGCTAGAACCCCAATTGCCTGGTACTGGTGTTGGTGGCATGGCCGGCCCGCCACTTCACCCACTTGCACTTGGTAACGTGTCGACGTTGAGAAAGATGCTCGACCAAGTCCCGGAACTGAGTCATATAAAGATTATCGGGGTCGGTGGAGTACGGGACGGGGACGGTTATCGAAGGATGAGGAGCGTTGGAGCTTATGCCGTGGCGGTGGGGACAAGTTTGGGGAAACAAGGACCAGGGGTGTTTGAAAGAATTGAGAGAGATTTGAAAGGGGAGTGGAGAGTGAGCTCATTGAAAGAGAAGCTGTGAGTGGCCAAACCGTAAAGGGAAAGTGTCTGGTCTACGTGACTTTGAGGGGACTGTTCATGTGTTCACGGGAATCGGTTGGCCAATGTTTGAACTCTATCAACGCTTGCATTTAACATCTATAAATCATCTATAACTACATCTAAACATCATTCGACTCTCTATACTCTAAGAAGAGTTGGAGTTATCGGCACAAGACCAAGCAGCAGAACCGCCGCTCACGTTGTAAGAGTCGATAATGCCCTTGATAGAGCCATAGGTACCGCCAACCATGAGGAAGGTACCAAGGACAATAACAAAGATACACCAGCCGACCATCATGGTCCACTTGGTAGTGCGCTGAGACTTGTCCTTGCCCTCAGCCCAGTGGTCGTAGAGCCAGAGGCAGCCAAAGAGCTGCATGCACTGCAGTGTTCCGAGAAGGGCGCCGACGAGAGAGACGAGACCGCCGAAGACGGGGATGCCGGAGGCGATGACATAGGCAATGATGGCCATACCGAAGGTGCAGCTGAGCCAGACAGCCCAGTGGGTGAAGCTGTTGGCGGTGAGGTGCTTGGAGCCTCGGAGGAGGCGAACGAAGGCGTACTTGGCGGGAACCTTGGACTTGTTAGTATCAATTGTCATTATACGGTAAGATGAGTCAACTTACGTGAGTGTAGAGTGTAGCAGAGACAATCAGTCCAGGAAGAGCCAGACCATAGCTGACCTTCTTGATGGTCTTTCCAGCAGATCCGAGAGCGGGAGAAGCGACGTAGGTACCGCAGTAGTAGTAGACAACAATGCCGACGACGACGTAAACAACAGTGACGACGCTCTGACAAAGGATCAAGGCCTTCTTGTAATGCTTAGGCTCTCGCATCTCAGCAGCGATAGGGAAGAAGACGGGAGTTCCGCAGTAGGCGAAGATGAAAGCGGCAATGGCGGACATAGCCTCAGCGAAGGTAGGGGTGTTGAAGAGCTTGTAATCGGACTTCCAGACACCTTCCTTAGGGGCAAGGTCGGGGCGATCCTGAACACCAACGGCGATGGTGACGACGAAGACTGTAGTTTGTTAGATATGTTGGTCTAGGAGTTGATAATGAGACTTACTGGATGTTACGAGCGTGACGAGACCAACCCAAGCAAGCCAACTGACTTTATCAAGGGTTCGAATCGAAGCGGTTACAAACGCAACAATACAAGCAACAGCCACAAAGACAGCAGTGCAAGTACCATGCATGCTCAAGCTGTTCAAAGCAATCGAAATACCAAGCATAGCAGATCCGGCAATGCAAATCGTAAGAAGCGAGTATGAGATACCGTAGAATTCCCTTCCAAAGCGTCCAAACACAAGACCAGCTGCGTCATCGATGCCATAGACCTCAGGATGTCGCTGCTTGAAGCGTCCGACGATGTAGTCTGACCACGTTGTGATGACGGCGACGCAGAGCATGCAGATGATGCCGGGGATGAGACCGAGGGCGTCGAAGGAGGCGGGGATAGACAGGACGCCGAGACCGATTTGGGACTTCATCATCAGAACTGAAGTTCCGAGCCAACCAACCTGTTCTTATTAGCTGTGTCTTTTGGTGTTGTGTTGCTTTGTGTGAACGTACGTTTCGGTAGTTGGGACCATCTTCGGTGATTGTTCCAAAGACAGCATCGTTGGTGACGCCGGCTTCTTCACCATGATGCTTGGTGGGCTCAGGGGCCTGGTTCTCCGAATCGTAATGGCTCATGATTGCAGTTCTTCCCTTTCACAAGTTGAACACAAGATGGATAGACACAAGAGAAAGGGAACCCGAGAACTGGAGAGTCTGGGGCACGCTTATATATCTGAACTCCATTCTCATCTGGGGTATCTTGTTATGTTCCCACCCAACTACGTAAAAGAGTTTCGTTGGAACATTTGATCTGCTCTACCCCAAACTGACTCGCATCTCCGTTTATGGATCCTTGTGGATAACGTAAGAGATAGGGGAGTGAGTTCTTTGTCACGGACGAGGCCCCATGGGGGCAGAATATGCTGAGCGGGCCGAGTTTGTAGCTTATCTCGAACGGGTCAATCATTGACTCTTTTTCTTTTTCAGCCGAGAAATACCGTCCCTCGTCAAATTTTTCTGCAGAGTTTGTCCACACTTTTCCTTTTTTGTCACGATGCACTAGACAGAGTCAGGTTAGTGGTTCCGCTTCTCCAATTCACCTCGCGGCTATTCTCGCTCCAACTTGACGACTCCAACTAAAAGCTTCCTTCATAATCTCGTAGACAAGACACGGACTGGACTTTTTGTTCCTGGGGTGAAATCTCGGGGCCCCGGGTGGCAAGGGATGTTTTCTGTACGTAACAGACAGAGGAGAGAAACGTGGTCATGGTATGATGGCAGTGTTGGGTGATGTTTCCCCAAGTTTTTGGGTAAGGGAGAGAGTTGCTTGGTGCGGAGAAGGCACAGGTTACTCCAAGTTTTTGACGCCATATCCGCTGCTGCTGCTTCTGCTTTGGCTCGGCTTGACATGGGAGATTGTGCAGATTTCGGCACTTGACGCCGTCTCCACTTGAGAGGCTGCGGTCGGCCCGAGACTCGTTCGCAGAGTCCAGTTCTTACGGCCGCAGAAGAGCGATCACCATCATCATCATGATAATCAGCATCGCTACCAACAAGAATTGTAACATTATCTCTCCTCCTTGTCCAGTGAGTAAAGCTCAGTTCATGTTTATCTCACCATCCTTGAGTGAACCCATAAAAGCTATGAACATCCATCATCACCACATGTTTCCCGTTCCCCTACCAGTGGAGTCATGTTCAACGCACGCACTTCTAGACCCAACGGCGGTTGTACGTAAAAGAAACCACTTGATACATAATAACGTTGACCACATGTTTTCTTGGCGATTGTCAACGATAAACAGCGCCCCATGGGGAATATGGAGTTGGTCTCCATTGCGACACGTCGTGACGGCCAAGATCTTCAGATCACTACGGAGTCCTCTACCTCTTGATGAAGCTTGAATCGTGAAACTGAGATTCAGTAAAAATGTGGCTAGACTGTGTGCGGGTTAAGCTTGTATGTATTAGAAGTGCACTAAAATGATCGCCCCTTAAACCCAGGTTTATTGCCTCACCAGACCGAACGACCTACCCAACACAGAAAAGTCTGCTCCCTCGCTCAGAAAAAATGTCCCGTATTCTCCGTCGCATCATGTCGGTCTTACCGAGCCTGCAGCCTCGGGTCCGCAGCCACACATGTCGAGTTTTTCTTCCTCCCCCCTTCCAGAAATTTTCTCAAGCGGCGCTAGCTAATCTTCTAGAACAACTTTGCTTTTATTATTGGTTCGGGAAAAGTCCGCTGTCGTGGCAGGGCGCGCCATATGCAAGGGCGCGATATGATGACGATGTCGGACGTGATGTGACGCTACCCTAGAGAAGAGACACGTGGAATTGATCAGCAGTCAATGTTTCTCTTTTGTTGCTGTTCACATGGCTGTTGGTTGCATTCGTGATTGAAACTGAGAAGGATCGGCAGAGCTCATTTCTCTTGGAATGCCAAAGCTTTGAACACGAAGGATTTCAACGGGTTTACGGAGATAAACGCCGTACACATCCAATCGCATGCTCAGACTATAAGGCTGATCCAGCTCTTGGTCGTCCTCAAAATGGCAATTACCTACCCTGTCTATTCGTACACAGCGCAAAGGCCAAGCACATGTTACTATCTGGTGTAATTAATAATTCCCTCGAAGCATTGGTAATCCAGATAAATGAATTTCAGGATCTAGACTCTTGTTGGTAGTTTTTACGTCCATAACAATAGATATGCTAACAAAATGGGCCGATTTCTCTTCTCCACTGTGACCCAAAGATGTCCACGCTCCTTTCTTTCTCCATGAAGAACAAGGATATGGGCGGTTGTTATCAATCGTCTAAAATCTGACCTGAAACAGTGCTATCAGTGGTTATTTCCGATTGCAGAGGTATGCCAGACTGGTTGCTTCACCAGCTGTTGCGCAAGCGCGGCTAGGGCCTGTCGACCTTGGGTGAGAGCGGGCATGGAAGGATTGTAGTGGATGTTATGCATTATTGCCTTGCCCAACTCCTGTCAGCTGTAAAGCTGGTGAGATGCATGTTGTGAACTTGCTGCATCGCGACGCTTCTTCAGGGTCGTGGATTGATGGTGTTCTCGGGTATCTCGGACCCAGTATCAAAATATGGGAAAGGGACAGAGAATTATGGAGATTGGAAATGCGTAACTCGGGTCCATTGATAGTCCGTGATGACAGGGTCCATCAACGAGGGAGAACGAAGTGATGTTTCAGAATGGTTGTCCTACCCTATGCCTACATTATGAATACGGCAATGAACTGAGAAGCCATATATAATGGTAGTTTGCGTGCCATGTACGAAGTGTTGTAGAAACTGATCGAATTGCGAGAAAACTGGATGTCATGCGTAATGAACCAACGGTCTTGAGCAGAACCAGGGATCATTATGACGTCAAGCCCGTTCGATGCTAGACTTGTCTCTGTCTCTAGCACTTGGAACAACGTGACGATGACTTAGCAACCTATAGCCTGACATTCAAAATACTCAACGTTAAGAAATCTACAAAATGAGTGATCTCAAAAAACCAGAAGCCAAGCCTGTACCAAAAGGCCATCGATGGATTCTCTTCGTCTCAGGCCCGACAGCATCCGGCAAGACATCAGTCGCCAAGTTCATAGCAGAGAAACTCAATCTGAAATTCGTCGAGGGCGATGATGTCTGTACCCTTCCCATCCTCTCTACTCCTCTCTACAAATTCACTAATAGTCTCATAGTTCCACCCAAAAACCAACATCGAGAAAATGAGCCACGGCCAACCCCTCACAGACCAGGACCGCTACGGCTGGCTGCAAGCTCTGCACGAACACGCCACGCACCATCCCATCGGGCCAGGAACAGAACACCTCGTCGTCACCTGCTCAGCACTCAAGCGCCAATACCGCGACATGCTACGTGAAGGATCCGACAAAGCTGGTGATTTGCGTGTTCATTTCTTACATCTTGATGCGCCTGAGGAAGTACTCACAAAGCGTGCTGCTACGAGGAAGGGGCATTTTGCAGGACCTGCGCTTGTGCATAGTCAGTTTGAGGCTCTGGAGAGACCGACTGAGGATGAGAAGGATGTTTTGGTTGTTAGTGTTGATCAGTCGGTTGAGGATGTTCAGAGGGAGGCGTTGGAGAGGGTGAAAGACTTGTTGGACGATGATCCTGAGTGAGCGGACGGAGGCCATCTGAAGGCGTGCTGGGCTTTAACTTAGCGGGGAAACTCAGGTTATTGTTAAGTTTAATAACCTCAATCTGCACAGCAATTCAGTTAATACTAAAATAACAACGTCTCGCCTATTCCAACCACCAGTTCCACAGTAAAGTAACTTGAACAAATACTTAATTATAAGTAAATTAACTGTAAGTTAAAAAAAGAAAAGGAAAAACTTTAATCCAAATTAAGATCATACCACACCTGGTGCATCCATTACTATACGCCAGGAACAAATAGTGTCCATATCGCGTTGCGATGGATGCACGAGTCGCGATACGATATAACAGGCGGATTGAAGTTTGGCAAAAATTTACATACAACAGCGGGGATTCGCTGGTCGTCACCGACCCAACTACTAATCCGCCGGTTAGTGGCTTGACTATGGGAGAGCAGACGGGATCCCGTATTTTCCACTACCTATGGTCGTATGTGACAGTTATGCTGTCGTCACAGGTCATATCCTGCAGCAGAGCAGGTTCCCAACGCTGTTGTGCATCTCCAATTGGCAATACCGGCACCTTGGTTGACAGAGCCAATGCCGCGAAAACAAAGCTTGTTATCTCTGAACTTTTACGCCGTGGTAACATGACTTGAACATCACACTGGAAGATGAAGTAAATTGGTCAATTCTGAGGAAAGATACCGGTTGTCAAACAGTTGAGCTGGTACTTGTACCTCTACACTGGCATCAACGGGATGGTTGCAATCGAGTTGGGTGCGTACAGTGGTGGCAGATCGATAAAGCCACCTGCTGTCGGGTGCTTGAAGTGCTGAGAGATTGAGTTTGCCCCTGTGACTTGCACCAATTAGAACACAGGTTTCGTGGTCTAACGGTTATGACTGCGGATTCTGATTCCGCCAGCGAGGTTCGACTCCCTCCGAGACCTCTTTCCTTTTGCACCTCCGCATAATGCTTCCTTTTTATTTTTCAGTCTGATATGTTCTGAGAAGATGAACGTAATGTTTGGATCCAGGGATGGTTAGTCAATAGGCTCAACTAACCATGTTATAACCTCTAGGATGAACATCTATTAACGAGTTGGTAAAGCTTGATTTTAACACTCTAGACTGTTCACATGGTGTACCGCAGGGCAATCGCCCGTTGATTTCTATTAAATTCGGACCTTTGACAAACAGTTCCTGTTGCCTTCGCTTCCTTGATTGTCCATGGAGAACACTGTTACTGTTAGAAGGCACTAAGGATAGAGAACAACGCCAGACCGTCTTCTTTTCTTGCAGTTAAGACATATGGCTGAAACTTTACATCACACAGAGAACTTAGTTCTTCTTTCATTGCTTCAACTCTTGCACCTTTGAAAACTCAGAGAATTGCTTCTAGCCTAGGCTTATTGTTTCAGAAATGAGGTTCGAGACAGGGACATAAGTAAATAAAAATATCCTTTACTTTTGAAGACCATTCGCATAAAAGAAGTAGAACAGTTCAAATAACCGAAAAAAGGGATCCGAGTGAAGAAACGGCCAGTAGTTACGGCGACAAGCATTTGAATTACTGTAGTTCGAGTTTACGTAAAAGACAAAAGCTATAACCCTTTGAACCATCTTCACTTCAAGATTGTCTTCGCACAAGCAGCATAGTCCCGATTCTCAAGGCCTCCCATCTATTAACTACCAAGTTCTCCCACTTAAACGGCTTTATGTCGATCTTACGCGGCAAGACAGCCGTCTTGGTATGAGTTCTGACGCGAACTGAGTTGTATAGGTATCAATGTTTGTAAGACTGGAGACCATGATAGCTTATCGGATAAAAGCCTATAGTTACTATGATGCATGATGCCAAGAATAACTGTAGCATGCGGTAAGAAACCAAGCATAAAAACAAGGATATTCGAGAAAAGCCAGCAGAAACACGCAACACGGCAATCAAACGATCCACAAATAGCCTTATCATTTCATAGATTCTGACCAGGAATGATCCAAATTTTCATCTTGCCTGCAAGGAAGAGTCATGGAATACGTAGCATGAGCACCTCATTCGGCCAACCATGCTTCCCAGAACAGAAAGATTCAGGAACATCACGCCCTCAAAGGGGCAACATCCCTCGATCTCAAGATCGCGACCCAATTTAAGCGGTTGACAGGCCCGCAATTAAGAGATTTTGGCGGCGAAACCGTGCGGCTCAAGAGTCCACACTTGGAGAGAAACCTCCGGTTGACGTTGGAGTGGAGGACAAACGTCATTATTATAACAGTTGCTTTGCCTATATCGGAATCATATAAAACTTCGAAATCCAGGTTTTACAGTGGAAATGAGCAAGAATCTGCTGAATTTGAGCGCTTACAATGACTGCGCATCAGGAACAGAACCATGATTATTTTTCGAAACCAACGACGCCCTCAACGCCAGGACAGGTGCATCTTGGGAACGTCGCAAGCAGAATCCCCAGCACCATCTCGGATCGAGAAACGGGACAACCTGATCGTGCAAAGTCGACACACTCAATACGGCGTGGACTTCATGGCTTACCGTCCAGTTTCGTGTCGCGAATGAGCAAGCGACCCATCAGCTCCAAACGTTTCACGAGAATGTCAAGTGGGCACATTACAGCGCGCCCTACAGTACAACAACATGCATCCAAATATCATGAATACGCCCCTGCAGAAGAGGGCTACTATGAAGAGAATCCTTGGTTCGGCGAGGCAGGCAAGAAGCCAATCTTCAGTCTTGGAAAGCCTCTTCCCCACCGTGTTCGTCGCAAGGTGGTGAAGCCGATCAGACCAGATGGAAAGGTTGATGAGGAAATGGCCATCGTCAAAGAAGACTCTGAGGATACACCCGCAGGTTATGCCTCGCGTACCACTTCAGGTCAACCATACCGAATGCACACTCAGACCAGTATCGCATCACGCGACATGCAGAACCAACAGAGCCGAACGACAGAAGCTGGAGTCGCGCATAATGAGAAGCGTAACGATGCAGGCCAGCCGGTATTCGACTACGTCCCTGGTGAAGCAACGCCCGCAGCAACGCCTTCACTTCGCGACCCTGCATCGAGAGTCGCTTCACATCAACAGAACAACGATCAACCAGACCACAAAATTGACAGCGAGCCTTTGGGTCAGCAGGAGAAGCCGGAGGTTGAAGCTGGTGAGACAGATCCGAATGAGATGAGGAATTGGTGGGCTAGGATACGAGCGAAGCACCCCGAGCCACTTGCTGAGTTTCTTGCTACCTCCGTTGCGATATTTCTAGGTCTCACTGGTACTCTGTCTGTGAATCTCTCGGCAAAGCAATCGCAGCCTTATGGAACCTATGAGACCTCTTGTTGGGCATGGGGCTTCGCATGGATGTTTGGCATCTACCTCGGCGGCGGCGTCTCAGGCGCACACATGAACCCAGCCATTTCCATTTCTCTGTCACTATTCCGCGGCTTTCCGTGGCGGCAGTGTTTTATCTACATCCTCGCCCAATTCATCGCTAGCGTCGTCGCCGGAGCACTGGCGTATGGTATCTACGCCGACTCAATCCACTACGTCGATCCCAAGATGGACGGCATGTCAAAAACATTCTTCTCAACGCCGCGACAGTGGGTTTCCCTGCAATCCGCTTTCTTCAACCAAGTTGTTGGCAGCGCCATCATGATGATCGCCGTCTTTGCATTGGGTGATGACCAGAATAATCCACCCGGCGCTGGCATGCATGCTCTGGTGCTCGGCTTTCTGGTGACTACCCTCAAGTTCACTCTTGGCTATAACATTGGATCTGCACTGAACCCTGCTTCTGATTTTGGACCGAGAGTTGTTGCGTATGCGGTGGGATATCGTGAGTCAAATGTGTTTCACAGCGGATGGTGGTTCTATGGGCCTTGGGCAGCAACGTTGATAGGGTCTGTGGTTGGATGTGCGCTGTATGATGGGTTTGTGTTTGTTGGGAGTGAGAGTCCGATCAACTTTCGGTTTGGCAAGGAGATTAAGAATAGGGCAAATAAGTTGTTGAGAGATTAGGCTCGCTGTAGATATATACCATGTTTCATTCCCATCAACTTCCATGTCCACTTCAGTGGTTCATCCCTCCATCCGCCATGTATTAGATTCCAGTGTCAAGCAATGTACTTCGATACATGTGACTGGCGGAAGTACCCGATATCAGACACCCCCTCTGTCACTAGCACTGCTCTTAGGCTCCACGTCTTCCTCGTTCCTGAACTCGTACACTCTACCCTCATGCTCGTCCTCAACCAGCCAAGCTCTGATCTTATGATCTCTTCTACAACCTTTCAAGCTCACGCTCTTCGTCGCGACTGCAATCGATGAGAAAGTAACCTCCCGCAATTCCTCAACTCCATCTTGCCTCATAGCTTTCATCCCATATGCCACGGCAACAGCTACAATCACAAACGAAACAGCATATACACTGACAAGAATCATTCTCCGATAAAAGAAAAATCCCGCCGTTGTTCTTCTGATGCAGGGATACTCCGTACCATTCTTCATAGGTCTGGTCCCCGACGGTTCATCCGGATTCGCTGCCCACGACACCATAAGCAACTGCGTGTCCGACAGTAGCGAAATAAGCAAATTCTCATACAGCCTCTGTATTTGGTTCTCAAAATCAGGGACAGGCAGAAACTCATGCCGCCCGACCAACTTGGACGTCATGATCTCTGTACTCTTCCCTTTATCGGGAAGCGACAAGCCTCCATGCAATAATTGTCGTAATTTTAGCCCCAAAGAGTGAAACGCGGCGATGCGCTGATAATTTCTCCAATCTTTGGGATACACGTAGTTTGCTTGTGGTTCCGCGACAGTCTTGTCCAACGTCCCGTCGTCAGCTGAGTCGTCCACGTATGTCGTATTGATGACATTGCGCAAATATTCCCGATTCGTCACGTTGTACGACTGGAAACCCCGCGTGTAGGTCAGGTTCACTGTGTAGCGAACCTGCCAGTGCTCGCACGCCGAAATAATGGGGTTGAAATCTGTGTCCCATCCCTTTTGGCTGCTATTTTCAGCATGTCTGACCAGTACGTCATCGACAGTAACATAGCCTAGCCATATGATGGGTTCTGTTCTGAAAGTGCCAAGATTCCTTGGGAATGGGAGTGTCTGGAATGGCCGATTGAAGTATTTCTCATGCTCAATCTGGAGTTCAGCGTAATCTCCCTCGTCGGCAACACAATTGTAAGTATTCCAACCTTCAGGAATCATCCTACTCATGTTGAACGGAGCGTCCCTACCATTGAATTGTTTGACCGTCGAGTTGGTGCCGTTGGCCAGTTGCTCACACCTGTATCCTGGGCCAGTGAAGTAGATGACCGTTGAGCAGTCATATCCCTCCCCACAGATTTCATCAGCGACTTCCTCTCGCTGCAGTGCCTGGCCCCCTGTCAGAACTCTGGATGCAATCTCTTCAAGGTATGCACTTGGACTGATCCAAAAGTCAAAGACATCAGGGCCATCCTCATCGGGCAAGGTATCGTTGTACCATGATACTCTGCCACCCTGCAGTATCTCATCGCCCTCTGCCTTTCTCCTGTGAGTCCACTTCTTCTTCGCTTCGTGCTCGAAGTTGAGGGTCCGGACATTATGACATGTCCTATCGACTTGGTTGTCAACGTGTAGAGTCGCTGAGGTGAAGATCACCACGAGAGGCGATGTCCACATGTAAAGAGCGAGAAGCATCACAAACCATGACTTCTTCCATGCCTCAGTGTTGAGGAGTTCGATGGCGTTATGAGCCGCGCCAAAGAGCGAGTCAACTGCATGCACGGAGAAGTTCCGATGAGCGACGGACGTCCAAGCAATCTGTTGGTAAGCTAGAGAGACTGCAATAACAGAGTTTGCTTTTGATATAAAGGCGAGAGACTGCCCGAGCCGAAGCCACCAGATTTGATTCGTTGCTTCTTTACCAGAAAGTTGCTTGTTGAGCGTGTCGTGGCCAACAGCCGCTGCGATACCGAAGGCAAGGCACGCAACCATTAGCCATCTGCTTCTGAGAATATTTGACCAAGTCGAGGAGCAGTGAGAGTTGGTAGATGCGGTTGTTTGATTGGGTTCTTGAATGGGACCAAGAAGACTAGTCTTGCTGGTTGTTGTGCCCTGCCAGGCTGGAGGAGATGAAGGGTGGAGTAGCGGAGAATGTTGGATGAAACTACTTTCGGATGGAGACCAGGTTGATACAGATTTGAGGTCCTTTCTCTGGTCAGATTCCAGTGGACGAGAGACCTCATCCTCCATTTTGAACAGGACTCAACCTGGTTGAACAACTGATGAGGAAAGATCTACATGAACCATGGGTTGCTGTGTGAGTATGATCGAGACATGGAAGAAATGTTAAATGTAATCTGGGTAAGCTCGTGGCTGCGGGAGTGGTTGTCAGGTTGCCAGGTCAGGTTGATACATATGGCTGTATGCCCAACTCAACTGATGGCTCAGCTTCGGCCCTTTTCAATCTGACGTGCAGGTGAATACGAGAGTGACGGAATGTGATGATGGCAGTTCATGGAGCACAGCAGGAACAGGCTGCTAACTGGGCGCGGAACCATCTCCGGCAAGGGTAAGGATCTATTCTTGGGGCGCATGAGTTCCACAGAACGGTGGGCAAGGCCTTTAGCCTCCACCACGCTTTGTCCCCTCATGAAATGCGCCCAGCTTCGTATAGTATAGAGTTACATAGCGATTCGTGCGACTTGAGATAAGAGCAGCTCGGTCTCCGTAAGAAACAGCCTTTTGTAACAAAGCGATGGCATAGCCTCAACAAGGCATTATTGTATTAGTTGGACAGCATCTCTTTGCCAAGACCCATCACTTGCGCCTCGATGCCAGCACAGTCCGACTAGACTGTGCCTTGGAATAGTCAAAATCTCCTGTCAACTTCTCCCCGAGTCTCTTCGATATCTCTTCATCAAAATTTGCCCACATACCGGTCACGTTGTCAGCCTGATTCCACAAAATTCTTGTCACAGGCCTTATGACTTACGAATCGTTGCCTCCTGGACTTCGGGAAGCGCCTTGTTGACATGACCAGACAGGTTGTTCAGAGAGACTTCATCTTCCCCATTATCCTTGAAGATTTTCGATAAATTACGAGGCCGTTCCCAGTCTTCGTCTTTGACGTCGGAGGAGTAGGCTTGGACTCTGCCAACCCATTCGCTGTGTGCGACGTTGGCGGGGCCACTTTGGACTTTGCAGAACGAGGAGCGAACTATACTTGCTAGTGTTTCGTTCGAGGCTCAAGCTAAACGATTACATACCATAATCGCGTTCTGAACCATAATTACCGTCAAGGCGCGTCGGGCTATCCCTTTGATATGGTGAGCATGTATCTAGAGGTCGGTTGTATGGAAGTTGCTGGTAGTTTGGGCTAACGTGATAGCGCGCAGCATCACGAGTCAAAGGCGTCATAGACAACATTTCATGATTGAATTGTGAGCAACTAGAAACCCATCTCAGCGATTCTTACTTTGTTCGCCTAAAATACCGGACTTTCCTGGCGCGCGCGGTCCTGAGTGGGTTGCACAACTTGCACTGCATTCAGAAAGCTGAGGGGCAAGGGGGATGCCAGAAAACCTTGGACCTCCGTTCTAAATAATAGCAAGCCTTATGTCAACTTAGTGTAGTCAGTTAAGTATAGGCTTGGGGATATTAGACTAAAGATTTCTAGCACCTTGATCTGAGGTCAGAAGTCTTGCACCCTGGGGAGAGGCTACCTGCTTGCTAGAAGCGTTCGCTTCACACTGACAGGAATACCAAATCTATAGACATTCTTGAAATTTCTGTGGTTAAGTAGAAGAGTTTATAGAGATTGATTGTTGTAAACAGAGCGTGAAGGGACCCTCTGCTCTTCGACTAGCATATCATAACTAAGCATGAATTTTGAGTGACCTGAGCTCTAAATCGATCACACAATCTAATCATCAACATCTCTTGGCTCAACATTTGCAACCTCCTTCTCATACTCCTCCAAACTCATGGGCACAAACTCCGTCGGTCTAGTAATAGGCTTAAACCCCTGCCCATGCTCATCAAACTCCCTCAATCTCTTCCTCGTAGCCTCCCTCTTCGCATTAACACTATAAATCTTGACCCGATGACAGCTACTAGTCACATGCAAACTCCAATTCCAGCTGTGTCGAACCTCCATTGGTTGCGTATTCAGACTATTGTCCCAGCAGCGAACAACGAGTTCGGTCCAGCCTTCGTGGTCGCAGGGGACTTTGCCGGTGAAGGTGCGCCAGGCAAACTTGTGCTTGGGGGAGAGGTTCTGGATGGGGACGGCGTACCATACGTAGCCGCCGTCGGAGGAGATTTCTACGCGTTCGGGTCAGCGGCCTCCGCCTGAGTATGCCCAGCCTTAGAGAGTCAGTAGCTTCTTGGGATTACGTAACTGGAGACTTACCTTTGACTTCGATCTCACCATCGTGGACGACAACTTCCTTGTTCCAAGGAGACATGATGGCGCTGCTCACCGGCATCTCCTGGATCTGAATACCCACTGCGCAATGGTCAACAAACCTCTCAGGTTATCAGGAGACTACAGAACTTACTAGTGGGCAGTTGGTTATGCTTCCCGGTTTGTTGCTGGAAGTACAGATACTCTCTGCTCTGTACCGGCGCAAGACTCGGTTTCTCAATCGCCTTGACCCGATAAAGCCACTTACAACTCCTCGCCCCAATATACCCAAAAACAACAGCCCGCAACGGGAAACCATGAATCTTTGGCAATGGCTTATCGTTCATCTCCCAAGCCAACATAACCTCGTTGGCCTTGACTTTTGACCACGGCACCGAAACAACGTAGTTCATGCACTCGCCTCCTTTAAAATACGTATCCGCGCCGTAGAGTTCAAGATGCTTGGCACCATCCTTTAGACCACCGCAGTGCTTAATCACTTTCTTCAAACTAACGCCTGTCCACTTGGCTGTACCTATAGCGCCCTCGGTCCAGGGAGCGTTGATCATTTCGTCGCCTTCGCCTGGATACTCGACGATTTGCTCGAAGCGACGAGTACCGCTGCACTGAATGGTAACCAGCTTGCTGACTCTTGGAAAGAGGGATTCTTCTTGCAAGTCTGCAAGGGTGAGTGTCTGGGGGTCGTTGACGAGCCCATCAAGTCGGATGTTGTAGGCAGTTGCTTCGATGTCGGGAATGCCGCCGTGATTCCGGACGAAATGAAGCTCATTTGGCATGATGTAGTCTTTGGTCAGGAGACTTTTAGGCGCTCCTCCGTTGTAAGGAAACTCGAGTAGATGGAGCATTTCGGGGTGTTTTTCCTGCGTCAGTTAGCCAAAGCCCCGTATCCGTTCGTTCATAGGACTATTTACCTTGAGAAAAGTCTCCCAACTGATCTGGGGCACCTGATCCAGAACTCCCCCAATAGCTTTATGCCACAACTTCCATCTCTTTCCCTCAAGAACGGGGTTCGTTGCCGGAAGAGGCTCCAACTGAAACTCAGGCGGAGGGGGAAAAGTGAAGCGCGAAAAACGCTGGTGAGCCTTGGCTTTCTTCTCTGGGTAGTCTTCCCACTCAACATAACCTTTCCAACCGGGTCGCTCATCTTGCACGTCGAGATCCGGGTCCTCGGGGATATCAGGACCTTTCAGCTCTTCTTGGTCACTTGGATTGAGCCGAATGGGCTGTGTGTCGATCTGGATGCTGCTCTGATTACGGATGCCGAGACGAGCGGGCTCGAGGCCTTGCTCTAGCTTCCACTCATCTGGCGCCTGTTTATGGGTTTGTCGGTTAGGAATATCTAGATGGCTGCATTTTGAATCGCTTGTGGTTAAACAAAGAGGAAGAAACGAAATTTCTGAAGTCGAACTTTCTTGGTTGCGCGACATCGTTATAACATGGATGCGATCACAATTGTGTATGTAGGTCGCATTCTAGGAAATCTTGGGCGGGGACCATAGTGACGCCAAGAATCGGCGATAAAATCGTCACCGACTCAGATCAATACCCGCAATGGAACTTGAATTCAAGTTTTAGTGGCAGGAATACGGTCGCACATCTTGTTTATCGAGCGATGTAACGGTTTATTGAAGCGTTTTAATGCATCAACTCCGGCTGACAAATTTGTGGTTCGGGGATATGTCCCAGTTACAGAGTCATTGACGTCGTTGATGTGCCGACATACCGCAAACCCCGGGCTCTATAAAGAAATCAATATTGCAACAAGAGACAATTACTGCATTTAGTATCAACTGGTAACGCTTTGGTGTAAAAGCTCATCGTATTTGTTTGCGAACTTGACATTTGTCTAGCGCTTTCTGGGGTCGCTACACCAAGCGCCGCGCCCGAGACAGTTCTTGACGGCGTGCCCCGAACGTCACTGAAACGAAACAAGTTCTATAAAAAGAGACTCAATCACATGTCTCTCACCAAAATTCCAACCGTCCAGATTGATCCTCTCCGTGGCGAAGCCCGAAACCAGTCATGCTTCCCGCCCATTCACATTCCTGTCAAGCACGCTACGCAGGCACCAAGCCACAGCAGAATTCCGATCTTTTTCCAAAACCGGGGTTTGAGGAATGCGATTTTCAGGGACGGGACCTTGCATTTTGCTGTAACGCGTGGCGCTGGGGGAATGCAGGAACGGATCATGGGTTGGCGCAACGGTTAACGGCGGAGTATTGGTCTAAAGACTTCTCTTTCCGTACAGCACTTTTACTATCAAAGAAATGATAGTGATTGATGTTTTTGGTATGGTTCAGTACAGGTATTGGTAGCTCAACGGTGACTTTGCTTCAGAAGTCTATTGAACATAGTGACTGGTCATCGTATACAAAGCTCTGCGATCGGTTCAATTGTTCGAGGCCAAAGGCCTTTGATCACGCAGCACTTGCGCTACCCTACAATCGACCTTCGATTGACCGTGATTATTTTCCTGCTGTTCTGAGACACCGTACAAGAGGTCCAGCGGTCATCCCGTGGTATTCCCAGCCCTGGCGGCCATTGTCACTGACACATGTCTCACAACCAGCCATCTGAACCAATGTGTTCGCCAGCAAACCACTCCAACTACGTAAAATCAGAGCATCATGATAATACCTATTATCCAATTCCAAGTTTCAAATTCTGAGAATCTTACTTCCAGCCATTCTCAGAAACTCATGGCTTCAAAAAGTCTTATCCCTTTTATCCCCCGTGATGCAAACTCACTCATCACCGTGTCTCAAGCACGCAGCTTATGACCAATTCCCAACCACTCTGAAACTTGTGCTGCTACTGGATAACACACTGAACAACTCACTGTACGACAGTGATGCACGCTGAAAATTTGCTGCGGCTGGTGTTGAGGCTGGTTTTGTCTCCCCTTCACCACCCTTGGAGGGAGAGGGAGGTTCTAGCCCGCCGCACTAACACGAACCCGCAATCCTCCCTGGTTCTCGACTGAGCTCTCAACCTTGGCACGTCGAAACCAATATTGCACGTTCTCAAAAATGTATAAAACTAATTGAAAGCCTCGCCGTTTTCTCATCGCTCCATTCTCATCACACATTCTTCTACATACATAACAACAGCCTCTTGGCTTTTTCCCTTTCTTCTTTACCCCTTCAAAACGCCAGACTCTCCTTATCATCATGAAGCTCTTCAACGCCTTCGCTACAGCGCTCGGTCTAGCTGGTCTAGCCCAAGCCCACATGGAGATGACATCTCCTCCCCCCTTCAAGAGTAAATACAACCCCTACGCCGGACAGGACATCGACTACAGCATGACCTCGCCTCTCAACGCCGACGGAAGCAACTTTCCCTGCAAGGGATACAACTCTCTTTTCGGCACCGCGGCCGGTGCACCGACCGCTACGTGGCAGGCTGGAAAGTCATACAGTATCAGCATCGCTGGCGGTGCTGACCACGGAGGCGGCAGTTGCCAGGTCTCACTCTCTTTTGATCGCGGCAAGACTTGGGTAGTTATCCAGTCGTGGATTGGAAACTGCCCCAAGGCGCCGACTTCGAACTTTAAGTTTACTCTCCCGGTTGATACACCAGCTGGAGAGGCTCTATTCGCTTGGACTTGGTTTAACAGGATTGGAAATCGCGAGATGTACATGAATTGCGCGGCTATCACGGTCAAGGCTGGAAGTGGAACACCAAAGACTGCACTTAAGAAGCGGCCAGCTATGTTTGTCGCCAACGTCGGAAATGGATGCGCGACTACAGAAATGGTCGATCTCATGTTTCCTAACCCGGGACCTGATGTCGACCTCACCTCAACCAACACTGGGCCGCCGGTCGGCAAGTGTGCTGCTGGACCAGGAGTTCAGCTTCCCTCTAACTCTCCCACTCCCTCTCCAACAAAGACAACTACTACAAAGAAGCCGACTACGACTAAGCCACCAGTAAAGTCTACAGCGTAAGTTGTTTCCTGTCTTTGCTTGATCTCGCTAACATGCTTCACAGCCCTGGCGGTGTTTTCATCACTGTTCCTTCTCCTTCAACCACCAAGAAGACGACCCAGACGACCCTCAAGTCAACAACCCGCAAGACAAGCACCACTACATCGATCAAGCCTGCGCCGACCAAACCCGCCGCCGGCGTCATCACCCCCGGTACAGCTTGTAAACCTGAGGGCTACTGGAACTGCATCACGACAGGAACTGCCTTCCAGCGATGCGCTTCAGGTACTTGGTCAGTCGCGATGGCTGTTGCGCCTGGGACAAGGTGCGTTCCAGGGCAGAGCATGACATTCACTATCGAGTATGCTTGATTATGATTTGGACTTTTGTCTTTTCTTTGCAGCGCAACTTTTCTTATGTTTGATACCTAGAGTAGAGGGTAGATAATGATCTCTTAAAATGAAAAATGCAGTTACTTTCCTTAATCAGCCTGAATACGTCGCCTGTCCCACTGTGCAAAAGTCTCCGACGTTATCTTCAAGGGTCCTGCGCCATTTTCGCGCCATGGATGCGGGGCTCGAAAATCACCCGAGTCCACCTTTCCTCAAAATCACTACGCTTCCCGCCGCGGAACATTCGGTTAGCAACGCTAAAACTTCAACTCTTTGATCATGGCGGAACCAGTGACTACGACGCAGGAACCGATTGAGCCTATTGCCGCGCAAGAGCGGCCGGAGGAGGAGGATGAGTTCGAGACGTCGGACTTTGACTCGGCGACTCTGTCGTCTAGTTCGACGAGTCTGAACACGAGTATTTATCAGCATGCTTTTGAGAATGGAAGACGGGTGAGTTGGATGGCTTGGCGAGGTTAGAAATGTGCTGACTTAAGATAGTATCATCAATATCGTCATGGAACGTGAGAAACCTGGAAGAGCATGTATGTCGCGATGGATTGCTAATATGGACAGGTATCCGATCCCTAACGACGACGCGGAGCAAAACCGCGACGACATGAAGCACGCCATGATGCTGGAGCTCACCAAGTAGGAACAGCCATTGGATCACGCAACGATCGAGGTACTGACATTTCAAGTGGCAACCTGTTCTTCTCACCCATCGTGAAAAACCCCCAGAAGATTATTGATCTCGCAACGGGAACTGGTATCTGGGCCATTGACGGTAAGTCAGACCGCTCTTCCGTAAAAGCCCAAGACTCACTATCCAAGTCGCCGATAAGTTCCCCAGCGCGTCTGTAGTAGGAGTCGATCTCAGTCCCATCCAACCCTCATGGGTTCCCCCGAATCTCAAGTTCCTCGTCGACGACATCGAGGATGAGTGGATGCATGGCGGTGACTTTGACTTTGTGCACATGCGCTGCATCAGCCCCTGGCTGAAAGATGAGGTCAAGGTCCTTCGTCAAGCACACGAGTACGTTCATTCAGCTCCCCATCTGCATTCTTATCTCACATGCAACAGTCACATGAAACCTGGTGCCTGGATCGAAATCCAAGAACTCGACGCCCGCGCCAACTGCGATGACGGCTCCCTAGCCCCCGATGCTCCTCTCGCCAAATTCTTCGACACCGCTGAGCAAGCCGTAGCCAGCTTCGGCATGAAGTTCCGCGCGGGCGAGAATTTGAAGGAACCTCTTGAAAAGGCAGGTTTCACCAACGTATCGTGCAAAGTCCTCAAAGTCCCCATTGGAACATGGGCAAAGGTAAGCAGTCTGGCCAGTTGGAACGAACAAGCTGACTCTTGGTAGGACAAGAAGCTTCGCCTCATTGGATTGTACCTGAAGACCGCGGTCAGCGACATGTTTGGTGCCATGGCGGCCAAGCCCCTGCGCAAGGTCATGGAGCCTGAAGAGATAGAGGTCTTCCTGGCTAATGCGCGAAAGGATCTTAATAATGTCAATATTCATTCTTATGAGAAGTACTACTTTTGGATGGGACAGAAGGCCGAAGAGTAGAGGATTAGGTATTTTGTTGCCAAATAAAAGTCTCGGAAAGAGTTCTCTTGTGATGTCAGTTCATCGCCCCCCGTGCCTTTTGGAGTGATCCTGATAGAAAGCTTGAATCACGTCACATTTCAATGGCACGTCGAACTGCAGCAGCACCTTTGAGCAAACAAGAATGTCAGATCCTTGCAGTGTCTCCTGAATGGCGATTGGTTCAGCTCCTGGGCAGCTTTCAGCCTCACGCAATGCCAAAACCCCGCACCATACTCCCCTAATGAATTTATCATCCATGTGAGAACGACATACCAATAGCCCAGCAACCTGATATCAAAACGATGGATGTTTTCGCTGTTGTACCCGCCACTGTTTCTGTTGTATCCCGCATCATCCCGCTCCTCAGAGCTGCCTTGTTAGTTCGCAGCTACGTGAAGGGAAGAGAAGGACTCCTTGACAGGAAGAAATGGAAGGACAGTATTCGCCTCGGTCCCAACAGGACGCAATTCGATGCAGGCTGGTATATTGCGCTTAATGGGCAGTCTTGTTGGCAATTCTTTTGGGGGGACGGAAACCCCCAGGAGAACCCAGGCGAGCCGATGCATGTCGACCCTCCACAGGGTGATAACATACGACTGGAGCTTATAGAGGAGGGGTCTCATGGCTCTGAAGACACATTTCCTCTTGCCCCTGGGTTCATGCAGCTTTCTACGCAATGGGAACAAACCAACTCAAACGAAAGATATCATATCACTATATACGAGACTGGACTCCCCACTAAGGTCAGGAGATATATCAAGCTACTCGAGGAAGGCCAAGGGAGACGCGGTAAGTCTCTCTCATGCTCTTTGGATGCACATTAACAATATCAGTGGTAATCGAATGTCACACATATGCTCGAAAGGGTTTTAGCGAAGGTCTACCAGACTTCCATTCTGCAAGACAGATAGGCAAAGCAATAAAGCTATTGGATGCAGCTTACATCACCGTTCGATCCAAGGATAACTGGAAAAAGCTCTTTCTTCTTCAGTTTCACCACGCATGTTTGAGGCTGTTTTTTTGACTTCCTCACTGCCTTGGAAGCAGACGAGAAAGAATATGCAGTCGATGCAAACACAGATGCCGGTTCCGCGGAACTCTGGCAATGGAACCTAAGGACTATTACGCAGCGTTCCTACGAGTATCGAGATCTCGCAGAGATGGGCCGCAAGCTGATCAGTACCACGGAATCCTTGATAGACGTAGTGAGAGCATCGTCTCCAGTTGTCGACTCAACATCCGATGCGAATAAGTTCATGGCCATTGACATGGAACTACGAGGTCTCTGCCGAGAGGCAAACGAAAGAATCCAGAACTTCTCAGACCAACTAGAACACGACCTCAAGTACCTCGAACTAGCCCGGGATATCAATCAGACGAGGGGGGTTCAGCAACTCACGCTCCTAGCCACAATTTTCCTACCCCTGTCTCTTGCCGCTGGAGTTCTCAGTATGCAGACAAGATTCAAGGATCTCAGGACACTGCTGTATGACTTCTTCGGCGTGGTGGTACTACTCGCGGCTATTGTTCTCATCATCCTGATCCTGTTGAGTCTCGTGGCTGTTGTGAATGAGGTGGACAGTAAGTTCAGTGTTAGAAGCTCAAGGTACAGAGATGATTTTCGGGGAAAGCTGCTGTTTACGATCAACACTGGGTTCTTTGTATTCGGGTGTCTGGTGTTATCGTCCTTTTTGGTTGGAATGTTCAAAGACGTTTCTCTTGGTGCGAAGATACTAGGGTATGGCGTTGCAGCGATATGTGGTGTATGGATGATTGTATTTCTGTCGGCTGTTATGGTCTTTCTGGCAATTTATTGGCTGATGAATTGATGAGGGAGTGCCAGTCAAAGGAAGAACAAGGCCATGAACAAGAGCAGAGGCTTGAGGGTTCATATAATGGGGATTGTTCTGTATGGTTTGCTTGGACATGTCTGGTGTAGAATGAACAAAGAAATGAAGTAAAGCAATGTTTGATATGTCGTCTTTACCTTGATAGGTGCATGGGCTACTCCCATCTTTCACACAGATACAATTCAGGAGAAACTGATGTCACTGGCAGATATTTAGCCCCATTTATCTGGCTATTCATGCCCCACCAGGTATAGTAACAAAAGGTCAGTGCTGCATCCCACCTCTCTCGTCCTTTTACAACTTTCACATTTCCGTCGCCCACAAACCAGCAAAGATTTTATTCTCACATTTCACCACACTCGAAAACAAACCAAAGCCTCTCCTGTCAAGTCAAACGTTCCTTAGTACTCGAGTAAGCCTTCACAAATTTGCCATCGTTCCTTTTCTAATCTCTCAAAGTAACGAACACTATGAACTTCCTTGAGGGCCTATCGGGGACATTCCTGCATACAATTTTGTGCGGAGATTACGCACCACAACGTCCTCTGAATATTGAGGACCGCCCTCACGTCGCGCTTCCACTCTCCCACCTGGAAAGCATCATCGGTGCGCTCCGTACCAGGGGTGAATATACCCATGAGGCGTGGGAAACATGCCGCAGCAAGCTGGAGGAGATCCAGCGTGATGAAGCAGAGCCGGACGTTTTCGTTGCTCTCGATATAACCGAGAACGCGTTTAGAGAGACGTTTGGTGATCTTAAGGAGCTCGTCGGGCTGCAACACGATGCAGCGGAGGACATGAGCATCCTCCTCCGCCCGGAGCTTGACGTCAAAGGTTAGGCGCCCTCCGTCATGGCCCGGGTTGTTGGGGTCCATGACTCAACAGAATTCTCCGGTGAGTACTTGTGGTAATATCAGATGAAACAAGCCATGGCTAACAGATTAATGTACCAAGTCATCGATGATTTTCGCAAGAAGCTTGTCGAGGCGGACAACACTCTCGTTGGTATCGGAGCCGACGAGGACGGCAACGCAATCCCGAGACAGACAGGGATATCCATGCTCTTCGAGGTCCTTCAGCATCTTGAAAACTTCCTTGAGACGCAGAGAAACGCCGCCGTCGTGATCACGATGATTTTGGAAATCATCAAGTTACAGCAGGTCGTGGAGGACAACGGGGAGGGCAAGTGGCTCAAGCCACTCAAGGAGACACTCGGCGATGCTCTTTATGAGCAGGTTGTCCAAGCCGGGGCAATCTGAGCGAAGAGATCAGGAGCCAAATTGATGATTTCTCTGGGAGGACTACGTTTCGCACTCGGAGTGGTTCGGACTACCATTCTCAGCTGCATCAAGCAGAAACATGCTGAGATCAGTGGGACGCTGCTCTCGACCGAGACAATGAATGAATTCCCTGCAGTGGAGAGACTTACACCAACAAATGACATTCACGGAATAGACAAGGGACCTGAGTCAGAAGGATAGATGCCGACCAAGTCAAGGTCGTGGACGTCAATACATACAGAGGCAAAACAAGACTCCCATACCAACTGTGATGACAAGACTGTATAAAAACTAAGCAAGTGATAAATTACTGGAGGTTAGAAAATTATTTTGAATGCACGATGATTCATATTGATCTATTAGACTTGGGACATGGTGCTGGACTGGCTTGGGGATTGTTGACATAGGCTGCTGCTGATTGGCTGGTCAGAAAGATAAGAGATAAGATCTAACTAGAAACCTTGACCAAATTCAAGACAATTGCCCCAAATCTCTGCTGCCATGAATCGTATTAATAGTGTCAAACATGCCCAAGGCAATTCCCGTTCCCCCACTGTTGACTGCATCGTTTCTTACAGCCTTTGTGTGAGGCTTTCTCCGCTGAATGCAACACAAACAATCAATGCCCGTCGACAATTCCATTGGCTGCCCAGAAGCAAACAAGCCCAAACCGGATTCGTTCTAAACCGCATGTCAGCCCCACCAAACCCAGTTTCTTTATCGTATCACCAAACGCGCCTCGCTTCCCAAAGCAAAGGTTCCCCTCAATCACCCTTTTTCGCTGTTGGTCGACATCAAATTTCACCATCACACGCAGAACGACACAAGCAGAGACATATCCCAGCTCTTGCAAATACTGTTAGTCACGCACTGCAGCATGTCCGAACAGCCCTCTTCTCCTCCTCCTGCTGCCGCTGCTGCTCCTGCTACGGCTCGGTCCGATCTAGCGTCGGCCGTTGAGTCAGCTCCAGCGCCGCAGCCTGAGTTAGTTCCCGCTGCTGATCCACAGGTGAGTTTGACGCATTTTCTCGCATAGAGATACGTATTCCTGCCGTTACTAATGCCTGCTAGGATGGTGATGAGAGTGAGACTGACTCGGCTGTTGGTGATGATGCGTATGGGACCCTTGCTGATACTACCTTACCGTTGTTGACTGGTCTGCAGGGCGAGCTCCACTGCTTCCATAACCTCTAGCATCCTTGAGTACCGCACTATCCAGGGCCGAACATTCCACAGTGATAGACATCCTACCGAGTACTTTACTCCCAACGATGAGCAGCAGTCTGCATCCATTGATATCAAGTACGCGATACCTCACTGGGACTGAACCTTGCTGACATTCGTTAGCCATCATGCTTTGACACAGCTTCTCAGTGGGAAGCTCTTCCTTGCTCCTATCAAGGACAACGTGCAGGTGAGTGCATGTATTATTGGTCTCGTGACGTACTCACACCCTTTAGAAAGTACTCGATGTAGGAACCGGAACAGGTGAGATTTGCATGCATATCGTACGTTGACTTGGCTAATCAAAGACAGGTATCTGGGCAATGTAAGATATCTGAACCCTCCATCATAATCATGACTCACCGATGTAGTGACTTTGCAGACGAATATCCCGAGGCTGAAGTCATCGGCTCTGACCTCTCCCCCATTCAACCCAGGTAAGCCATCCCCTTCCCTCCCTAATCATCTCACTCACCGTTCCCAGCTGGGTTCCCCCCAACGTTAAGTTCGAAATCGACGATGCCACCCTCCGCTGGACATGGGACAACAACACTTTTGACTTCATCCACATCCGCTACCTCTTCGGCGCCATCAAAGACTGGTCTGCCCTCTTTAAGGAAGCTTACCGCTGCTGTGCACCCGACGGCTGGATCCAGTCCGCCGAGGCAGATGTCCACATCCGCAGTGATGACGGAACCACTGATGACCTCGACTGCTTGAAGATCTGGGCAAAACTTTTCACTGAGGGCGGCGCTGCACTTGGAAGCCCGTTCTTCGTGCAGGAGGGTGATTTGCAAGAGAAGGGCATCCAGGCTGCTGGGTTCACCGACATTAAGAGCATTGAGTACAAAGTGAGTTGCACGGAGAGAATCATTGACCAATGCTGATGGTTTAGTTTCCTATCGGTGGTTGGGCGCGTGACCCTGAGCTCGCTTTGGTTGGTAACTACGTCAAGGCGACCCTCGAGAACGATCTCGAAGGTAGGTCTCCAGGCCCGCCGTCCCTCTCTCATTACTGACGAACTCTAGGCTACACCCTCCTCCTCTGGAAGACCATCCTTCAGTGGCCCGAGGACGAGTATCAAGTCTTCCTCATGGAGATGCGCAAGTTTCTCAGAAATAAAAAGGTTCATGGTTACATGACGGTTCGCTACGTCTACGGTCGCAAGGCAGAAGCTTCTTGAAGAGTTCTACTCGAACTGTTATAGAGAGCATGGAATGAGAATTTGATAACGTCTATAGCATACTCATAACTTATGGATAGTTGTTTTCTAGAATTTAAACTTACATGGTATGTCCCGAGATGATGTACATGAAGTGGTGTTTTGGAGGCTCCAATGAGTTGCTCAACGAGGAAGTAGTCCCGTGAATTCAGAGACACAAGGGTCCATGATACATATCTACTCTGTAGAATGCTCTGTAGAATGCTCTGTAGAATGCTTGCCGCGTTCGACTGGACAAGAGTGTAAATACCTCAATCTCATCACTCGACGAAGAATCGACCTGCCCCACCACATTCAGCCAACGATTGGCTACCAAGCCACGGAGGAGAGTCCGACGCCCCGAGAAATAAGGCTAAGACGGGGAGGGCGGTCTTGAGCTCCGGTTGGTGCTAAACAGATTCAAGCTTTTTGATCCTCCGTTATGATCTCAACGCCCGCAGACATGTCATGTCATCCGAATTTGAGGCCTCTTTTTGTTCTGGTAATTTTTTATTTTATTTTTTACATATCTTTAACTTTAACAGAGCGCTCATAATAAAAATGTCTTGTTCTAAGTCCTGCTACGCTTGTGTTGATGGTGATCTTGGCTGTAAACGTGTATCGTATCCCAACAGCGCTGTGACGTCTATCAACCAACAGCTTCTCCTTGCAGCATCGGCATAAGCATAAATACATCTTGTGTGACCCCACAGCACTTGTCTAGCAGTTTGCCTGTTTCAGACATGCCGAAGGGGGCATGGCAACAAATTGCTCAGTATAAAATGTCTAGAGCGTTTTTTCTTTCCCTTCGCACCTTTGCAACCGTAACCTTATTCCATACAACGACTGTACCTTGGCCGCTCATGTCGCCCAACATGCTGCGCCCCCCGATCAACTTTCTCACATTACACTGTGATGCCACCCACTTCCGCGTGCAGCCTCTATCATCTGATAGCTAATCTTGAATTCGTCACTAGATGCGTACATCATCTTGATGGGCTTGATAGCCCTGCCTATTCTGTACCCGTACGGAAACATGCCCGCCATCGATGCTTGGTTCTTTGGTGCCAGTGCGTCTACAGAGTCTGGTTTAAACACGTGCGTTACGTACTCTTCCACATGACGATTCCTGACATGTTTGGTAGTATCGATGTGAAGGATCTCAAGACATACCAGCAGCTCTACATTTACTTCATTCCTATCTTGACCAATCTGGGCTTCATCAATATTGTGGTAGTTATCGTGCGCCTCTTTTGGTTCAAGAGGCATCTGAAGCGTCTTGGTGAGTAATCTGCAATTAATTCAATCATCACCCCGAACTCATCACATCTACCTGCAGCTCCCCAAATGCTCGATAACAGCGCTGGCATAACCGATGTAGACATTGAGAGTGCTCATCAGGAGTCAAAGGTTCTTGCTGACACAACTGGAAATTCGGCCGAAGCGACTGGTGAGGCGAACGGTAAGGCTAGAGCGACAGATGACCCCATCGAAGAGGATCCCACGGTCGCAAATGAAGACGGGCTAGTGGCCCGTACCATGACCATCACCTTCGATCCATCCACCGAAAGGCACAAGGACGACGACGCCCTCTATATCCCTGGACCACGAGCTCGCGACCGGGGTGAGTTACTCTTGCGCGTATTCGATGAGTACTGACAGATCAACCCAGGGTATCCAATCGCTCCCAGAAGTCATGAAGCCGCACGGAATCCAGACGACAGTGATGATAGTGAGAGACTTGAATGCAAAGTCTCTGTTCCTATACTGATCAGTCATAGATGATGCAATCAAACCTGTACCCAATAAAATCCAGAACGACGGAAGCTCCTCCATGCGTCGTCGGCGACGTTTCAGCAGCGATGATGGTTTAAATGTCACAGCTTCCCGCTCCATGGATCGAGTTGCCGGCGTAGCAGCTTCGTTCCTGGTTCTGGGATCACAAACAGCGCCCCAGCCGCGTCCCGTCTCTTCAGAATCAAACCGTCAGCCCGCCATTAACGACGTCCCTTTTCTCTCACGCCAAGCTACCCTCGGACGGAACTCGCAGTTCAAGAATCTTACATCACATGATCGAGAGGTTCTAGGTGGTATTGAGTATAGGAGTCTGAAGCTTTTGCTGAAGATCGTCGTCGGTAGGCACCCGCGGTCCAAGTCGGCAATGGATTCATGATAGCTAAAACACCTCTAGTTTACTTCTTTGGTCTTCACATCTTTGGTGCGATCTGCCTTGTCGGCTGGATTCATACTGCAGACAAGCAATACGCGGATATCCTAGAGTCAAGCGCACAGGACAAGACGTGGTGGTAAGTGCCTAAAGACCTGAGTGTTACAAGTTAGCTGACCAGACTCTTGACACAGGGGCATCTACTCCGCTCAGACGATGTATAATAACCTAGGCTTTACACTCACACCGGACTCCATGATCTCTTACCGCACTGCCAAGTGGCCCATGATCCTCATGAGCTTTCTTGCATTCGCTGGAAACACACTCTATCCTGTCTTTCTACGTCTGAGCATCTGGATCATGTCAAAGATTGTACCAAAGACCTCACCTACACAAGAGTCCCTCGCATTCCTGCTCACGTATCCTCGTCGATGCTACACGTTGCTCTTCCCCAGCGGTCCGACATGGATCCTCTTCAGTATCATCTTCGCCCTCAACTTCATCGACATCCTTCTCATAATAGTTCTTGACCTTTCCAATCCCGAAGTTGCCTCTCTTCCGCTTTCTCAGCGCATCCCAGCTGCCATCTTCCAGGCTGCATCGGCGCGCCATACTGGTACCGCTAGCTTCAATCTCGCGAACGTCAGCCCCGCTGTGCAGCTCAGCTTGCTGATCATGATGTACATCGCTGTTTTCCCCATCGCGATCAGTATTCGCGCGTCGAATGCTTATGAGGAAAAGTCCCTTGGCCTTTGGGAAGAGGAGAAGTCTCTGGACGAGAAGCACAGCAAGACGTATCTCTTGACGCACATGAAGAACCAGCTTGGCTTCGACCTTTGGTATATTTTCCTGGGAACCTTCTGCATATGCATTTCTGAGTCGACAAGGATTGCAGATGTCAATGAGCCTGTAAGTGCACTTCTAGGGGCCATAGCAAGGATTTGATTTGACATTGGTCTCAGGCTTTCTCAGTATTTTCAGTCTTATTCGAAGTCACCTCCGCATAGTAAGTGTTGCTTTGGCGGGATCAGTGTAGGAGACAAGAGCTAACCCTCTGGCCAGCGGAAACGTCGGATTGAGCCTTGGGTACCCAACAGTGAGCACCTCACTGTGTGGTATGTTTGGAACCTTTGGAAAAGCAGTCATCTGCTTGATGATGATTCGAGGTCGTCACCGTGGATTGCCATATGCCCTCGATCGTGCCATAATGCTCCCCACTGGGCAGATTGCTGAGAACTGAATGGTTCTTAATAGGATATCGGGACTCTGATAGCCATTCATTGTTCTTCCAGGGACTACTCTAATGCCAACTTTATTTCTTGGTACAGGGTTCTATTGACGACGCACTGGCAATAATAAAAGAGTACAACATCTCATGAAACACAATCGGGGAAGTATCGACTCCATATCTCAAGGAAGCTTGACGTAGCACGAGTTCCATGATTAGGACCAATATATTCCTAGAGAAAAGCCCTGACTAGACAAGATATATTATGCAGATACTGAACTCTTATCTAATTAATCTGACGCCATTTCAAGGCTAGGATTCGTAGGATTGAAAAGTTTCGTTTCGTTGAACATCTTCATTGGCGCGCTCGGAAAGTGAGCTTTCTCATTGGTTCATTTTCGCCGGCGCAGTCAGACATGACCCCACAGAGTCGTGAAATAGAGATCTTATCAAGGCGATGATCAGCTCGAGATTGCTTATGGCCAAAAGTTCATGTCGGCGGGTATTTCGGATTCTCTGGTTTCTGACTGGTGCAGGATCGATTGTTGAATACCCTTCGCCCCAAGGTCTAGTTCGATAAGCAACCTTGCTCGTCGACGGCGTGCTTTTTCCCTTTTGTGCCGCGAGATACCGTGAAATGGTTACATTTGGAGACACATCGGCATCTAGTGCTGACCTCACAGGATATATCGGCATGAGTCAATAGAATGACTCGTCTAGATCAAGATGGATCGCAGAAGACTTGAATACTCCTATCACCTAATATAGGACTAAAGTTCGTCTTGTCTATCCAGCATGTTAATCACAGTCTGCATATAATATCGTTCGTGAATTTTACACTAAAGGAATCCTAAGATCCCGAGAACTTTATATCTTCACTGCAATGGCAAATAACACCATCTTCATGTCTCCTGAAGAGGTGGAGCGTATCCAAGGCACAATCAAAGATGTTGCAAGGGGACGTGAAACACAGACAGGCCAGTTGAGAGAACCTACAGATCACCGATCCTTGATCGAGCAGGCTATCTCTTCGTCCCTTATGCAAGAGATGTCTTCTGCAGCCTTCGGACTTGGCGCGCCAAGAAAGACTCGAGAGAGCATGGTAGCTTACGGCATAGGCAAGCAATACCCACCCAGTACAGCCAAACTTGCAGATCTGCAGCCAATGGCCATCAAGGAACTGAGAATGGATACGCACCATCGGGGCTTCTTTCTTTCTTTGCGCCGTGTGTCACCAGTATCTATACTTCAGTCATCTTCCTGGGCTGTAGTCAAAGGCCAGTCGTCTGACCATGTGGAACGACTGGAGGTTTTTCTTCATACATCACAGTACGGTGGCAATACTCTGGAGGTAGCTTCTGAACTGGTGATTAAAGAGCCATATTACACCCTCAATGCCCGAGGAGAAAGCACGATTCGGATAGATCATCCGTCAGACCTAATAGTTAGCACAATCTCCGAGAATCCAGAATCGTGGCGGGACAGTGAGCAATACTCTGGACGACCAGACCTTGTGTCTCCAGGCGAGTACAAGAGGAAAGGAAACGACGCACTTCTCAGGAAGAAGAACTATGTCGAAGCTTATTTTTGGTATACGGAGGGTTTGAAGCTTTTGAAGAGGGGCCAAGGTTGCGAGACTGTACGCAAAGACCTGCACCGTAACCGAGCTCATGTCAACCTTCAACTTCAGAGATTTGATGAAGCAATATCGGATGCTTTAGACTCTCTGACTAGTGGTGAGACTAAAGATCTCAAGTCTCTTGACGCGAAGGCATACAATCGTGCAGGACTTGCAGCATATGCTCAGGGCGAGTTTCTCAAAGCTCGACGCTACTTCGAGCAGCAAGAGAGATTCCAACCAGATGACCAGCAGCCCAAGTTACATATCCGAAGAGTCGATGCAAGACTGCGAGAGGAAACTGAGGGTGCCTACAATATGAGGAAAATCGTGTGCAGCCTGTCAAAGACGAGAGGCAGGCCCGATGCAGCCTCGTATTACGGTCCAACAGAGATCAAAAACAGCCCTGGAGCCGGTCGTGGTCTTTTTGCAACACGGAATATCGAAATAAATGAGATTATCCTGTGCGAGAAAGCGTTTTGTGCGGCTTGGAGTCACGAGGCTGAAACGTTCACGGCGCTGGCGTGTGATCTTCGAGAAGACGCTGCGATCAAGGTCTTTCCCGCGGGTTTGCATAAAGCTGTTGTGAGAAAACTTCTCAACAATCCATCACAGTTCGAGAAGGTACTGCGTCTACACGGAGACTACGATGGACTTGGGGTAAAATTGCGGGAAGTTGACGGTTCACCTGTAATCGACACGTTTCAGGTACACGATATCATCCAGCGCAACGCCTTTGGCCTGGCTCAGCAAACCGAGGATGAAGATGTCAGTAACGCCAGTACTGGTCTTTGGATACGGGCATCCTACACCAACCACTCCTGTATTCCCAATGCAAAGAAGGATTTTGTTGGTGATCTCATCATCTTTCGCGCTATAAGGAGAATTGCAGCTGGTGAAGAGATTACCCATAGTTACGATGATTCAAGCGACTTCGAAGTAAGAAAGGCAAACATTCGGAGGACATGGAACTTCGAATGTCGTTGTCAGCTCTGTCTTGTGGAGGGGGCAGAGATTGAAGACATCCGGGAACGAAGGCGACAGGCGGAAGAGAAGGCAAACAGCTTCGCAGAAGCAAATAGGCCTTATGGTGCGAGTAAGATCATGGTGAGAAAGGCAAAAATGCTGCATCAGAAACTAAACGAGACGTATGATGAGAAGAGCTATAAGGGGCTGCCTCGGAGGGCACTTTCGGTGATGGACGAGTGGCTTCGGATAGCCAGTACCAGCTAGTTGTCACATGTCGGAGACTACAAGAGATGGTCCGGATCAGATCTCAGATATCTGGCAGTAAATCGAACGATGTGGCTGTGTTCTTTGAGATTCCACGTGCCACAGGCCGTTTGGGCAACTGTCTAATCAAGTTGATCAACAGTCAAACATGGCCACAGTATACAATATCGTAATTGAACAAAGCCTCGGCGCGCATTTGATGTCATTCTTGTATTATTTTAAGGTATGACTTTCGTGTTCCCGAGTGTTCCCGGGAATATCAAGGCCCTTATTTGCAGAACCAATAGACAAAGTCATCATGTATGTGCTACACGAGGTCACTGAAACTATGGTAGGAATGTATAATGAACGCTGCATGTGTATAAACATCGAGAATCAGATCATCCGAAACATGATGAGGAGGGAGCCCATCACAACAAACCATGTCAAATAGTTGTATGAGCCATAAAGCAATCTGCTCCTCACAGTATGCAAGTGCCAAGCCATCCATGCATTGGACATTTCGTACGCGCAAGCCGGGTATCCCGGTCCACTCACATGTCAGCACCAAGACTCTCCAACTACCAGTAAATCCGAAGGAGTGCGCTGATCTGAAATATGCAGGCGACGTGGCGCAATAAGGGACATCGTCTCGTAACCCAAGCCTCTTGTGCTTTTCGCCCAGACATAGACGTGCATAACCCTTGAGAGAAAAGATGCCGTTTCCGTTCTTGGCCAGGATTTACCCCATAATATGCGGGAGGCCAAGGCGGCAAAATGCGGGCGGGAGTGATCAGATAGCCGACTCCTCCGCAGTGTAGTGAGGTTGGCGCTTGTGAGGCCTCTCGTGAAGATAACTTCATCATCCGACTTTGAATCTTGGCACATGTGCATGTCTCGGACTGGAACACAGCCTCAAAAAATGAAAGAGAAGGAGAGTGCGGGGTTGAATGAGGGATGAGTTGTATATAAAGGGGCCGTTCTGTACTCTGCAACTATTCAAAACAGCTCGCATCATCACACTTTCACGTTTCTTCTCTTTCTTTCCCAATCAACTTCTCTACTCTATACAACCTTGAAAATGGGCAGACTCGATAACGACAACTGGCTTTACCCAGGTGACAGCCTCACCAGCGACAGCGGCAGCAACGAATTCAGGATGCAAGAAGACGGCAAGATTGCCATCTACTGGGAAGGTGAATTTGTGTGGCAGAACACAGAAGACCAGCGCGACGACATCAAGGGCATCCATCTTCAAGACGATGGCAACTTTGTCTTGTAGTAAGTATTCTATCCGTGGGAAGCTATTGCAGGAACTGACGAGTTACGTAGTACCCATGATGACGAAGCTGTCTGGGCTTCTGACACTTGTGGCCAAGGTGATGAGGTCTATCTCGTTGTGCAGGATGATGGAAATGTTGTCTTGTACAAGGGTGAGGATGATGAGGCTGAGGCCGTTTGGGCGACTAGCACCAACCAGATTTAAGCATCTCAGGCTAGTTTAGCATCTAGAGCCAAGAAATAGTGTGAAGAAAATGGCGAGATAACTATTGTATTCTTGTGATTGTCGCTGCAAATCATATCCTAGAGCTGTTCTGATCCGTGACTGTCAGCGTGAGGGAACTGTGGCTGCATAGTCCTCATTCTGAGAACTGGTAAGACATCATCAAGAGCCACGCCCGGTTAGCTCAATCGGTAGAGCGTGAGACTCTTACGAGTACGCGATCTCAAGGTTGCGGGTTCGACCCCCGCATCGGGCTGTTCCTATATTCGATTGCGAGCGTTAGCGAGGCTTTCATTTTTGCATTTTTTTCCTTCAACACCTCCAATACTTCTTAGATCTATCCCACGTGCATTTGTGAGTGGGTAGACGAACAAAGTTAGAGACGCGTCATACTTCAATTACTTTGAGTTTGTCTTCTTACTTGAAACAGATTTTGAGTTTATCCTCCGTGGACCCCGCCCCTACTGTGAGGCTATGCATAGTGTCACCATTTCCGGAGCGACGTAATCATTTCAAGTTTATTCTGATCAGCATAAGCTTCGAGGATAACCATGCGCATCGAAAAGTATCCTTTATCTCCGCCTAGCTTAGAGGAACTCGCAGCTAAGCTTCAAGCACCCTTGGCAGCCAATTATGAGCACTCCACAGTGAGTGTCGTCCCCTGTCCGGATCTTCGGCAAGCGCCCTATCATCTAGCTACCGAGGGGTTGTCGGGAGATGAGAAGATAGCAGACGTAGGAGGTCAACCGAATTTATTCCCGCGCCCAAAGATGGATTCTATCTGGTCCATGACTGAGCTTGCAGAGGCTATGGACATGGACCCCGCGAAGGGGGGATTACTCGGTGCTGGTGCTGGCCCGCACCCTGTCATCGGGCAAAACTGTGAGCTTGCGCCAAATATTGGTTGGCAACATAGCTTTAAGAATATCAACAACGAGAGTCGCTACGCAAAGATCGACAAGGAGACAAGCGCTGTGCATGTCGACAAATGCCTGTCGTTGGACTGCGCCTTGATGATCAACTTGTTCGGCTCATCAGGCAATCCGGGACTAGTGATCAAGATCACAGCTCGAAAGAGGACAGGCTCTGAACGAAGTTTTGCAGAGTGTATCCGAAAAGGTCTTCATCAAGCATACGGCGACTCGCAGACTGTCAGTCTCGGCGGACTCTTCTTGGTCAAGAGAGGCAAGGCAAAATACCATATCATGCCTGACTTTCCAGCTGAGAAAGACTTGCCATTTGATAGTCGTAAAGACGTTGATAGTTGGTTGACCTTTCACGACTTTAACGCACCAATGCTTTGTTTATCGGTGTTGCATTCAGCGGATCCTGGAGGAAAGATGGGCTTGCGGGTTGAGCATACGCATTGCTACGCTGCGGATGGGAAAAATGCCGGAGGCCATTATCATTATGATTTGGATGAGGATGATATTGAGTATGAGGCGTATTTCAATACTGCCAAAATGATATATCGACTAGACAGGCCAAATTGATTGTGCCGAGCTTACCCTGAACCTGCCAGTGATTTTGGAATCTGGTTTTGCCTATCCCCCCACAGCACCTCAAAAATCAGGGCCAGTAAACCGTCATAAAGATCATATCAACGACAGTAAATTAAATTATTCTCGTTACTCTTGCTAATTGAAGTTAATGATATAAAACCGCTGCGAATAACGGCGCGCAACAAGGAGTCGGTCTTGAAGTCGTGGAATTATTCACCTGCTCTCATCCAATCATAAGTCGTTGCGGGCGAATGGTTTAGTGGTATAATACTCCCTTAGCATGTTCTCTTCCAAGAGATGTCCTTCTGGGAGTGGTCCAGGGTTCGATTCCCTGTTCGTCCAAGATAGGTGGTTTAAACCCACCATTATCCGCTTCTTTTTTCCTCATTCATGCTTTTTGCCCTTCATCCTCACTATCAACGTGATGATCTGACTATGGATCAGTACTCTGTACAATTTAACCAAATCCTTTCGCCCGGGTAGTGTAAGCGAGTCCTCCCCCAGATTGGGTATCTCGTCACTGAATCAGTCACGTTTTCAACTCGTGATACTCGTATACGAGCTGCTGACAATCAGTCAGAACACCACGGAAACAACCCATGCTTTCTCGTATCCTGCCTTACGAGACCGAAGTCACAAATGCTAAGACAAATAAAAATAAAAATAAAAATAAAGCTCACCCTGATCCCAGTCTCGTTTCTTTGCCAAGACCCCCAAGCAAAACCTTGGGAATAGCTTGTAGCCGACAACGGGATAGCCGATGCGGCTTGAAATATACTAGCGCTGACTTTATCGTGTTCAAAATGTCCGGCTGCGACGTTGACAGGTGCTGCTTGAGGAAATCCCCGGTCTGTTAGATCTAGAGAGCAACGTTGCAGAATTTTGGATGTTGAAGCGGCATCATTGAAGGCTGAGCATATCTCTGGAGAGATAAAGGTCTTGAGGCGGCTGTCACTCTGTATCAGGCATTAGCCGAAGCCATCATCAATAGTCAACGGTGGCTAGCGGTCAAGTGGCACGATCAAGTCCGTATCTGAAAGTGACGGAACCAACACCGTTGCCAACGTTGCAGCTATTTTAGGCTATCAATTCGTTGAGATTAGAGGCGTCTCCCAGTCACTGAGATAAGAATTACAGCATTGGATGCACTTCATTGAGCCAGCAGATTGTATTGCATAAAGTGTTACGGATTGTTATTTCCACATATTGTACACCTCAAATGCGGCGCAAGCCAGCCAAATACAGGCACAAATGTTTTGTCTGACCCATCGTCAGGTCCATGTCACAAATCGTGTGTCGCCAAGAAAAATAGGCGCATTGCATCGCTTCCATATCACATTACTCACAGAAACTCAGCCCCGTCCAATCTATCACCTCTGCGAGGTTTCAAGGATACGTCTCACCAGCCATATTGTGCGACATTTTGTTCGACGCAGTCAAGGGGTCTATTTACTCCTTACAGTAGCAGTAGATATGACAAGAATTCCGATTTTGCCACGGCAAGCCGGCAGTTTATAATTAATTGCATGGGGGTCCCCGCGGATCGCCGTGCCGAAAGAAAGTGATGTCAATAAAGAGCTTGCGCGGCTAAGCGGCTTGACTCGCAGAGTGGATCTCCAATTGGATAGAGGCTCCTGTTCAAGCTTCAGCTGGGTACCAAACCTTTTCTGTGGCGTCTGGGAATGTTTCTGGCACGTTGCAATGGCGTTCTTCTACTGGGCGCGCTTCTATTTTGAGCACCCAGGGCACGTCAGCAGCTGGAGCTGGGCTTGCATTCCAGCGGCTACCGTTTGACCAACAGCCACTGATTAACGCAAGGATAATTAATGCTGAATCGTGTTTCAGAATAAACAGACGGCGAGATAGGGAGGGGTTTCACTTTTTTACGGCAGATCCAGTAGCAGGGCCGAGAGCTGCGGAGTCCCGGTTAGATCGGATGGTACATACTAGGGACAAGGGATACAGGGATACAGGGAGAGCGAAGAAGTGACATGCTTGGCGAAAGCTTGAGTCTCTGACCACGCGGCGTCTAAACAACCTTGACGTGGGTGTTATGACGAAATAGAATACGATGTGGGTTCGTATCACTAGCACAAACTGTCTCTCTCGTATATCATTCAAGCTATGGCCGCCGCTTTACTTTCGCTTTCATCCATATCAACATCCATCCCTGCGGCTTGATGATACCACCATGCGGTCTCACAACCACTTGCTGCGCGGCGTGCTGACCTTTGTGGCCATCTTGACTTTCTGCGTTATTCTCACAGCAATATTTCACATCAAAATAGTAGACGGTCTCTCAATCACACCAATCCAAGAACGGCCTTTCTTTTACGAGGAGCAACCACCACCTCAAGATCCCAACCCCTCACAACGACCAAAGAAGACATCACCAAAGGAGCCTTTCCATCGACGACCCCAACACAAAGACGATCACGATAAGAAAAAGGATCAATCGAATACTCAAGATGATTACTACGATCTCCGCCTCGACCGTGACGACGATGCTGAGGATAAACCATACGTCGACTACCGTCTCTTGACCAGTCTACGGAACAACATGGGCTTTTATAATAAGATCGATGCGAGAAAGACTGGACACAAGCTCTTTAATCCAACGATACTCGAACTGCCTCGTGATGCTAATACCACTCACGACTTTCTCGTCATCGCGCGCACGACGCATGTCCCAAAGGAAATCAATGGCAAAAAGTACAAAGTCGCTCGTCAAGTCGCTACCTTTGCGAACCTCACCACCAATTACCTTGGCCGACCGGTCATCAGAACCAGTGAATGGTCTACAATGCTGCTGGAAGACTTTGGTGGACCTGAACATCACTGCAAGAGACAGCCCGACATGGATAAGTACGTTGGCCCAGAAGACATGAAGCTATTCTGGACACGCGCCGGCGAGCCTCTTCTCATTTTCACTCACCAAGTCAATGATGAGACCATGTGTCAAGGCCAGTTTCTCATTGATGTGCGCGCTGCCCTCCCCGAGCTCGAACAAGCCCTCGGTCCCCTCTTTTCATCACGTCTACCCTCAATCCGCTTCGCAGAACCAACACTCCTCACTCGTGAACCAGCACCAGGCCAAGAAAACCACCCTAGGTACCAGCGCGAGAAGAACTGGGCGCTAGTTCAGTCCCCCTTTAGTCCAGACTCGGAGCTTCTAATGATGGTGGAGCCGGGAGAACTATTCCGCTGGAAATCCGCCGAAGAGCCCGTCGAGCCCATCGTTGGCGCTGACGACCAGGAGTCGGCTGTTGAAGAACCATACCCACCGACGGCGAAGCCGGGAAAGACTTGGCACGGCAAGAAGAGAAAGACATGCATCCACGATGTCATGATGGACGATAGCCATGTCCACCAGAGCTCTCCCATGCTGAGTCTCACAATGTGCAACCGCGGAGCATGCGAGCCCGATGAGCAAAACACGGTCCTCATGGGCATCGTACAGCGACGGCAAGACTTCGCGGGCGCTTCGTTTACATGGTATGACCGCCGGATAGCAGTATACGAATCAGCAGCGCCGTACCGCATGATTAGCGTCGGCAAGAAGCTCACGTACCACGGGGAATCGGACCTCAGCTATTCCTGGACTGGCTCCATGTCGTACTACACAAACCAGACTGAATTCCCACCGTCGAACCACGGATATCTCGACGATGAGGTATGGCTGGGCTTTGGCGTCAAGGATGCAGCCGCTGGGTGGCTGGATATTCGGGCCAAGGATCTCATTGCAGATCATTACATGTGTCAGGGGGCATCGATGGAGTACAAGTATTATAGACAGGGTATTTCGGCATAGCGCGGTGTGTATTTTTGGATTGGCGTTAGGGGGGACTAGACTACAGATACTGCCTCTCTTTGTTTCGACGAGAGATAATTCGATACCAAATTTTCTTATTACTGCGATAATCATGAATATTCTGTGTCGGTTGTTTGATGTTTGTCAGACTACTGACTACTGATGGAAAGATTTTGTTAGTGTCGGTCAACTGCCGAAAACGGTTTAGATACAAGGGATAAGCCAAGTGGTAGTTGGTGCAATACGAGAATTTCTGGATAAATCGACAATGAATGATGTGATGTATTTTCGCCTAGCAAAAATAGCAGTCAATAGTCGCTATCAAGCGAGTCAGGCGTGCTTTGACCGTCAATCCAATACAATGAAAGGGGCTGGTCCATATCCGTCGCAATTGCAACAAGTAACAGTGCAGGCACGCCACAGGGGATCATCCAATTAATTAGTGAAACCAAAAACTTGGTATAAACTGGAGCAAGATTACATACTTCTCGAATTTGATTGAGTGCGTTAGTGAGTTCTGCCGCTGATCCGGCATCTCGGCCAAATATGGAGAAAAGGCTCGAGATGGACGGACCCACGGATACACGGCAAAATGTTGTCGCATCTTCATCAAAAACATCGGCTAAAACGGCTCAGACCAACCAACCGCCTCATGTTTCAGAACACGAGAATCGCATCAATTTCGTCTCGCGCATACATATATATTACAAGGGAGAAGGAAATGATAGGAACTCGTTAGAAATGGACGATGCAGGGGTCAAAGATGGACATTTTATTGAAACCAACAGACTTTATATCACAATCCAGCCCTGAAACTCTATTCCCTCGCGTAATACTCAGAGATGTGATTAGGATTTGCTGGGGGCTTGGATGTCTTCCACGTCCTCGTCATCGATTCGCTTTGCGCGGCGTGCTGCGATGCCGACATCTTCGACGTTGGAAAAGTCTGCGACACCAAAGACTTCATCCATGCGTTCCAGTGAGATCTGTGCATCATTCGCGTTAGGGTCTTGGTGAGTACATGCAAGGAGGAGTCACTTACGCCCTTAGTCTCTGGAATCCAGTACGCAGCAATCGCCATGAACAGGTTGAACGATCCAAAGATGAAGTACGCTCGCCATGGATCGTGCAGAAGCATAACTGGCGTTGACTTTGATACTGCAAGGTTGTGTACCCAGTGGGTGAAGGAGGCGAGAGCAACGTTGTATGCACGAAGTCGATTCGTTGGAATTTCAGAGACGTAGATCCATGCTATCAAGATCAGTACAACTGCCAGAGCATTAGAGGCCAGGGAACTCACAGACAGGACCCCAACTCATGTTGAAAGCCGCTGCAAAAATGTATATCATGGCCAAAGCAGCGATACCCGCGGGAGGAGGATGGTCGCCCTCTCCAGGCTCGGGACCAAAGCGGAGATACTGGCAACGTCAGTGCGAATCAAGAGGTGGAGCGGACTGCATACAAAGCCGACAAAAAACATGCAGAATGCTTGGATTGCACCGCCGAACATGAATGACTTGCGGCGGCCGAGTGAATCGGCGAGGAAGAAGATGAAGATCAAGCATGTAACAACTTTGACGACGCCGTAGATCTTGATGATGGGTGTCAGTGAGTTAGGAGGCAGGAGACTGTAGGCGATCTTACTCCTTGTGCGAACAGTGCTGTTGTCGTACTGCTGAGACCCAATCCGCTGAAGATCTATCATAGATTAGTGCAAACCTGGGGAACTGTGAAAGCCGACTTACAGTAGGGGCGTAGTAGTTGATAGCACCAGTCTACACTTCGTCAGCAACCATCCATCCCCGCAGCCGTAGAAGCAACTCACGCCAGTCCACTGCCCAAGCGTAACAATAGCCACCGTCAAAAGCGCTCTCTTCCTGTTCCAAGACAAAGTCCAGCACTCCTTCTGAATCGCCCAGAACCCCGTGTCCTGCATGATCTCCCGCTCCTGATCAATCTGCGTCTTCAATTCCAACAGTTCCTGCTGAATATACGCATGGTCCACCGGCAGCTTTCTCACATCTGACAACACAGCTCCAGCCTCCTCCCACTGATCTCGCGAAGCTAGCCAGCGTGGCGACTCTGGACAGAAGAGCATGCTGAAGAAGAGTAATGCTGGACAGATGGATTGACACCCTAGGGGGACCATCCATGTTGCTTTGCCGGGGAGATGCAGAAGGGAACCGTAGTTGATGAAGTATGCTGTCATGCCGCCGAGGACGAGGAGGAGCTGGAAGAAGCCTACGAGAAAACCGCGGATGGCGCGAGGGGAGTTTTCAGAGACGTATGTTGGTGCGAGCATTGTTCCTGCGCCGAGACCGAGGCCTTCGACGAATCTGCAGCCGTCAACATCTAGCCATGATGCCATGGTTGATGACATGGAACTTACCGTCCAATGTAAAAGACTGAGAGGTGACCGTAAGAAAAGGCTTGCATGATACCACCGATGAAACCAGTCACTGCAACAAGAAGCAACGCTGGCTTTCGACCCTTGCGATCAGCAAAGGGGCTGGACAGGAGGGCTCCAGCGATAGCACCGGCTTGCATTGTCGTGACAAGGTTTCCTGCTAGATCAGCTGCGTCTTCTTTCGGCCGAGTGTCAAGGCCGAACTCCCTGTCAAACCTGTGTCAGCGGATTTCCCATGACTGGACAGCTTTGAAACAAACCGTTTGAAGTCTGGCATAGCCAGCACGCCACCAATGATACCGGCATCAACCCCAAACAGTGCTCCAGCAAAACACGCCTGTAAATGTTAGTCCACTATCCCCGGATTATGGCCATGGGTATCCTACCGAAGCTGTCAAGGCGATGACACGCCAGTTGTAAATCTCGGGCGGATCAACACGAATAGCATCGTTGCGCACAATGCGCCTAAACATGCCGTGTATCGTCATCTTTACTCACTTCTTCTCGGGTTAAAGATCATAGAAGGATTGACGGTAGGAATTAAGCTTACGCGAGCAGCATGGTTTTAAGTAGTGGAGACAATAAAGGCCCAGCACCCTCTTTCACGGGAAGGCAAACAAACATAATGCGGGGTGTAGATCATGTCCTGGGGTAGATCATGTCTGCGGGGAGTCTCGGGCGCGTGATTCGAAGACGGGCTTGGCGGACGGCGCGGGGAGTTTCGGGAGGAGGGTCAGTGCTGTATAGGCAAGCAGTTATTGCAGAATTGAGTAGCATTGTGCGTCGTTTGTTTAGTTTATTGAGGTCATTGGTCCGGGCATGCATTATCTCGGTGTTGCTGTTGCGTTGGGGGCTGAAACGGAGGCTGCCTATTGCGGCCGCAATACGACAAATCACCATGCATGATGTAACCTGTCTCGTATATTCGTTCGTTTCGGTATCGTGATGGCAAAATCTCAGAGCAAGATACAGTGGATTGTGTATCAAGTGTATCACACATCACATTCAACATCGCCGCTATCGTAACGCAGCATCACCGCTGCTGACTATCCCAAAGCGCATCTGGGTTCTCCCAGATCTGTTCCAGTTCAGATCTCAATGAAGGTGTAGGCCAACCACATCTCTTCTGACATGTATCCAGCATTTCTACTACACATTCTCGTTCTCGGGGATTCTGCATGAACATTCCGGCTCCACACGCTGTCAGTTTATGCTGGTTGGAGGAGTGCATAGGGACCTACCGATAAAGAGACACTGTGATGACAACATGCTTGACGCATCCTCTGTAAGCGTCATACCAATACCGCAAACCATCTTGATACTCTCTCGGATATCCTTCTGGCGCTTGAGAAGGCCTTGGATACCATCTAAATGGGGCTCGTGGGCTGTCATAAGGATGCGCGAGCAATGATGAAGCTGCACAGCAAGACCTGCCTCAATTAGCCCCCGATCCGATTTCACAGTTAAAGGCTGCTTACCAAAACATTGGGGATGTATCAAATGTGGCTGAAAGACTTCATTCTCCCGATTCCCCATGGTCGGCAATGCTGAGAACTCGACCGTCAAATGAGACCGCCACTCATCCAACATCTTCCTCAGCGCCTTAGCCCAGCCAATCCTGCCGGTCAACCCTTCTACCTCAGCAGACGAATCAACAGCGCAAAAGTTAATTACTTGTGCCATTATCCATACCGCACGAGACGCCAACTCGTGACTGTCTAGATCGGCGTATCCCTTCTTGGGTATCCAGGTACTATATGTTCTCCTCTTCTCTCGGAACGCAACCCAGATATCCTGTCGTAGCCAAGCCCACCACGTCGTACTTTCAAGACTCGATGTTTCAACCTCAATCTGGCGAGACCTCAAGATCCAAAAGACTCCTTGGAGATGTTGTTGCCAATCTTTACGTGACCCTCGTAGCATCTCATACGTTGAGACCATAAGCGTCGTGGCCATGAGTTCCTGACTATTCTGATAAGTCGAATAGCGCATGGCTTTCTGAACGTAGTGTAGTGTTTGATAGTAGTAATGTAGAGCGGTGTTTTGAGACGGACGTCGACTGGAAGGGATGGTTTCGTCGAGGGATTGGTGGTAGCATGATAATGCGAGGATAGCGTTGAGAAGGCCTGCGTTGCGGACTGCTAGATGGGGAACTCGGGTAGAAAATGTTCGAGCTGGGTCGAACAAGTCAAGCTGATAAGAGATCAGTATGCATGTTCATGCAGAGTGTGATCGACGTACCCATGAACATATGCGATGCAAGAAGTTCTGAAACAATGCCTGTTCTCGATCGAGGAGTGATATACTCTCTGAGGCCTGCCATAGGCTTTCTTCGGAAACATTCACTGCATGCTTTGTTGCATCCCGGGTTGGTGGTTGAGTATCGATGATCCTTGTTGCTTTCTGTAATGGCGTGATGTCGCTGTCTGCTTGTCCATTCGGTGATGCATCGAGCAACTCGCCGTCAAGACCCAACGGGGCATCAGTGTCTGGGAAGGCTTCGGTCGATGCGTCGTTGGCAAGGATGCCGAACCATCGAACTGCAGCGACACTTGCTGATGCTGCCGGGGTTGTCGAGTTGGAATCGGATTGTCCTCCAGACCAGTCATAGTAGGGCAGCTGTTGTGTCTGAAGATTCGCATCCCAGTTCAAACCCTCTGCGACATGGACATTCTGAGCAGCACCTAGACCGGCGTGCGACTGAGATGCAGCAATTGATCGCACGGTCTGCGCCAATTCATCCTGTGAAGTAATGATCTGTCCCAGCTGTCTCAAGATCTCAAGACTTGCAGGGTCAAATCTATCTCATCCATTAGCATATACCTTCCAAGCAGTGGTAAACTCACGTAGAATGGTCCTTCTCGGTATTATCATACGAACACGAGATGTTCAACGACGCACAGAACCCACAAGTTGGCTGCACATTATCGCACTTTGTCTTACGCGCTCTGCATACATGACACGCCTTGAGACTCCTCTTCCTGGGGTATCGCGGATCGGACGCGGGTTGACGCGGTCGCTTTCGTGCATTGTCCTCCAACATTGTAAAGTAGTGTTTGACAGTCAGTGTCAGGATCGGGGAGATGTGAGATTACTTCCCGACGAGTTGAGGGGGCAATGTCTTGGCAGCGTTGGTCATGAGAATGGGATATGCACGTGCTGTATGACCCCTCACGGGGAGTCTCGGGTATGGGAGAGTGAAACGCAGATCTTGGGGAGATCGGCGGGAGAAGGATTGTGTGAGACGAATTAAAACAACGAGATTCCCATGTTTGCTCGATATTTACTTTTGCAAGTCTCAGCCGTCATTTATTGAGTTGATTGTTTCAACTTACTAGCCACCAAAGATGGGCGAACTCTCTGAACCTCCCAATGGCCATGTCAAAAACAGCATCTCCTGGCAAACAGCTCATTTGAAAACTCGTCCAACGCACTTCTCAACAGACATTCTAATCACAGGCGGTGGCTTGGGAGGTGTCGCCGCAGCACTCGGAGCTCTACGTCGAGGCCGCAATGTTTTTCTCACCGAGGAATATGACTGGCTAGGCGGCCAATTGACAAGCCAAGCTGTGCCTCCTGACGAACATACCTGGGTTGAGCAATTCGGTGTCACACGGTCGTATCGGGCACTTCGTGATGGCATAAGACAGTACTATCGCGATAATTACCCGCTGACAGAGGAGGCGAGGCGGAGGGCGCAGTTGAATCCTGGGGCAGGACATGTCAGCAAGCTTTGTCATGAGCCGAGAGTCGCAGTAGCTGTCATTGAAGCCATGCTAATGCCGTTCATCGGCAGTGGGCTTCTCACTGTTAGAAAACGTGTCAAGACTGTTTCTTGTGAGATGGCTGGACAGATTGTGAGATCTGTCGAGTTTCAGAAACTGGATGACGGAGGGACTTTCACTGTTGAGGCAAAATACGTTATTGATGCTACTGAGCTGGGAGATTTGCTGCCCATCACCAACACACCGTATGTGACGGGCTTTGAGTCTCGGAAGGATACAGGAGAGCCCAGTGCGCCAGAGCACGCCCAGCCCCAGAACTCTCAAGCTGTATCGATTTGTTTCGCCGTGGATCATATCGAGGGCGAAGACCATACAATCCCCAAACCAGAGAGATACGATCACTGGAGAAGCTGCCATCCAGAGTTCTGGGGTGCGCCGTTACTTGGTCTCAAGGCGCCGCATCCTCGAACGCTTGAGATAGTGGAGCGCGAGTTCACACCAAACCCCAACGATGACCCAGCTTCTGTAATCTCAGACCAGAGAAAGTCAGGAGGAGACATGAATCTCTGGACATTTCGACGCATTGCAGCAAAAGACAACTTCATTCCCGGAGCATATCGCTCAGATATCTGCCTTGTCAACTGGCCCATGATCGACTACTTCGAAAAGCCCATCATTGACGTCTCCGAGGATGAGCTGCAACAGCGTCTTGCAGCAGCTGCATCTCTGTCGTACAGTATGCTCTACTACCTCCAAACAGACTGTCCTCGAGCCGATGGAAAGGGCACAGGATATCCTGGTCTTCGATTGAGAGGTGATATAACAGGTACGGAACACGGTCTTGCAATGGCCCCTTACATCCGCGAATCTCGACGCATAAAAGCCGTAACCACTATCTTGGAGCAAGATCTCTCCCTCGACGTGCGCGGTTCAAAAGGTGCAGTGCACTATCCCGATAGTGTCGGTGTCGGGATGTATCGAATCGATCTCCATCCATCCACCGGCGGCGATAACTACATTGACGTAGCCTGCTGTCCATTCGAGATCCCGCTTGGTGCTTTGATACCAGTTGAGAGACCGAACTTACTCGCGGCGTCGAAGAATATTGGAACTACGCATATTACGAATGGATGTTACAGGCTACATCCTGTTGAGTGGAATATTGGCGAGGCGGCGGGTTTGTTGGCAGCGCACTGTCTGGATACCGAGTTATCACCGCATGAAGTGCAAGGAAAGAAAGAGTTATTTAAGAGGTTTCAGGATATGATCATCAAAGAGGGCATTGAGACAGAGTGGCCTGATGTATCTGGATATTGATCAGAGTTCGTAGAGACTTTTTGGTAGGTAATGCTGGGTTACAAGAGATAAAGAGTCTCATGTAATGATATACATGATTGAATGAAAGCCCGGCCAACTTCAACTATAGACTGTTTACAAGGCACAGCGCGAATATACATTCCAAAGCGGCAGACGCCTGAATGTCACTCGTATGGCTTCTGCAGCTGATTTGCTTCAACCTGATCCGCAAACTTAGGGATGTGAGTAGTATGGCACCACGGCTTCAACTCCTCCTCCTTTCGAATCGTAGCCGCAAAGCATCCCAGCCATCCCTCACGAGGGAAAGCCTTATTAATTTCCTCGCGCGTTTTCTCATGAATTATCTTCCCAAAATCCTCGACATTTGGATGCTCACCAACATTGTCGTAAATGGTAGCCAGTTGGATTAGTTGTCCGAGAAAAGTGATGTTCCCCTCCGTGCCGAGGTCTTGATGGCGGATTATAGTCTCACAAACGGCTTCGGCTTGATCTTTAGTAGAGCCGGTCTCTTGTAGCAGATTGAGAGCTTGGAAGCCGCCTTGAAACTCGAATGAGAGGCGGGTTGAGGACATGTTCTCGTCCGAGGTGCCGATGTCGTGGAGGAGGCACGTCAATGCCAGGGTCGAAGGGGAGAGGGTGTCAGCATGCTCTGGGAACTGCTGTCGAAGAATCACAGTAGCTGGCGGGAAGAATTATCAGTACGGAAATCTGAATTCATCCGAGGCTATCATTGACTTACACCAGTAGTAAACTCTCATGGAATGGTTGTAAGTCTGCTTCAAAAGCTTATCATTGGCATGTTGCTGTGTCGTCTTGACGATTGGGTCATCATTCGGGAACTGAATGCTTTGAGCGTCAATGTACCCAGGTTCATTGATATAAGGCCCATTGTTGAAAATCTTTCCGGCGTCGACAGGAACAGCAGCCCATCCATTGGCAGCGATCTCGCTGGAAGTCATATTGAGAAAGGGAAGAAAGAAATGGGAAGAGTCAATGGAGGGTGAGTGAATTGAGTAGTGTGAAAAGAAGGAAAGCGAGTCGAGAAACAATTCAGGCAATAAATAGGAAAAGTCTGGTACTGGATTTCTAATCAAGAATATCAACCTAAGGCCGTCGGTTTTGGAGTTTTTGGCCTCGATGATGATGAGCGGTGTTATGTCATCATGCCCGCTGACATCTTGCGTCATTCGCACGAGACATATACTTCACGTTCAATAAGATAGAGGTTCTTGGTTTAATTGTTAAATAAATCTTGTTTCATTAGTCAAATACCAAGTGCCTTGTCAATTCAGACCTTTCCAGCCACAAGCTCATACGAAGGCGGTGGAGCCTCAGACGTAGGCAACTCGACTTCATGCCGAACAGCTGGAGTTGAGGGACCTGCCTCTACCCCTCTTGGTCGAACAAGTTCCTGTAAATCCTTTCTCCCAACAGCCTTGATGAACTTGACAGCTTCTTCGTTCTCTTTGGCCGTTGGATCAGCGCCATGGTCCATCAACTTCGCCGTCAAGTTATAGTCAAGCCTCATCAAAGCCAGTTTCAAAGGCGTTCTGTTGAGTCCATCGACTTCATTGACATCAACACCTTGTGTCAGCAGCACCTCAACAGTGTTCTGGCGGTTGACGTCGATGGAGTATGTAAGGAGCGTTTGGCCCGAGAGCATACGAACATTTGTGTTGACGGCTCGGCTCAGAAGGGCTTGCACCACTGGAGTACTGGGCATTTCGACAGCGTGACAAATAGCTGGCAGACCGAACGTTATATCAACCGCTTCGGGACTGGCACCATTCTCCATCAGCATCTTGATAACCTCAACCTTCTCGTCATTATTCAAAAACGGGTTTCTGATAATTTTGATGAGAATCGGTTGCTGATGTGCATCCGTACCATCAACATCGGCACCCCCCTCGATCAGTTTCTTGACGATCTGGAATCTCTTCATTCCAATAGCAGCCTCCAGGATACTCGTTCCAAGAACGTTCAAAAGCTTGGCACTTGCGCCTTTGTCAAGGAGTAGCCCAACCATGTCAGTGTTACCGCTCTGGACGGCTGTGTAGAGAATGGATTGTTTGATTGCACTTTCGGCATTTGGATCGGCGCCGTGCTCGAGGAGGATACTGGCTAGTTCGACATTGCCCTTCTTGACAGCGTATATAATGATCTCCTCGCCGATTGCATCTTTCGCACTAGCGTTGGCGCCGTGGGCAAGCAGAAGGCGGGTGATATCGATGTTGTCTGTTTTGACGACCTGTACAATGACTTCCTCTCGTCTCTCGTTCTTTGCATTAACTGGAGCCCCATTCTCAAGGAGGAACTTGATACCGTCCAGGTTACCTTTGGAAACAACATCTACAAAGTAAGGCTTCCCAGTCTTTGATTTGCCATGCACATTTTCCCCAGAATCGATAAGCATCCTGGCGATCTTGAGACTTCCGACAGAAGCAGCCTTGAATAAGGGCGGTAGCTTGTTGCTTTGTGCTCCAGCTTGTAGAAGAAGACAAGCGGTTCCAACTTGATCAAATCTTATGGCGCACTTGAGTGGTGTATCCCCGTCTTCATTGCGACCGTTGACGTTTGCCGCTTGAGAGAGTAGGCCCGAGACTTGTTGTTCGTCTCCACGAGCGGCTGCTTGACATAGCGCTGAGACTAGTGGATCATGTTTGCGGAAGCCTGATGTGAGGGCTCTCAAGAACGAGGAGCCTTTAGGGCGGCCACAGTTGTTTACCGGGCTTTGAACGAGTGGCGAAGACGCTGATGGTGATGCTATGGGGGGCGATCTCGTCGTTGATGCGGGCACTGAATACGAAGGTGGCGCTACTTCTTTCTCCACTACAGGGACATTCTCGCTGCTGGGCAGTAAATCCTTTCGGGCAGTGTCTTTACCCGCTTTAACGAGTCTTTTGCTCATAACCGACTTTACTGCTTCTTGAGCTTGATGGGTGAAAAAGCTTGAACCTGATGGCCCCAAAGAATCATCCTTCCTGGCGAATTATTAGACAGTGAGTCAATATGTGTGACAAGCAACTTACCTGACGAGGGGAGTGCAAATTTCGAGCATGTAATTGTAAACAACAAGACAGTCTTCATGTGCCTTCAAGAATTCACTGTCCAATACAGCTACAATCTCTGGCTGCCAACTGGCCAACCGCATACGTAGAACCTCAAGTCCCGTTTCGTAAATCGTGAAGAGTGGAGTGAGAGTCTCGACAGTGTCGCGGAGTTTACGGCTGTCGGGTTTGATACGGAGGAGCTCTTCCAATTCAGCAAGTCTGCGCTTCAGCTCATCAAGACCAGATGATATAACCTTGAGCTGTAGAACGCGCTTTTCATCTTGTTCGGCTAGCTTCTCTGCTGTGACTGCACAAGATGCTGCTCGGTTCGAGATGGACCTGCATAGGTCGATGAGATTGATGCTAGATGTCGCAGCCATGGTTGTGAGTTCTCGTTGTTCATGACTAAAAGACTTGGGGTCGGTCTGATGATATATAGTGCCGAGAGGTAGCCAATGCTTGGCTGTCAGCTGCTATACCCGATGAGTGATATTTCGGCCGAGCTTGTCATGAGTTGATGACGATGATTGACAGGGGCTTGGACATGGATGCGTAGTGCGGCGTAGCATCCAGACTAACAGCCCTACAACTTGATGATTCTTATGTTTATCTTCCTCAGGCCAGTCCTGTCACGTTAGTCTGTGTCGCTAGATACGGTGATCATTGGAGATCGGTCTTCACGAAGGATGCAGAGATGATTACATTTCAGCGTCTGTTGATGCCACTGGCAAAGGTCAAGCCTGCGGAAACGCCCTACCAAATGCCTTATGCACCTCAGTGGCTGGGCACCACCCAATGTGGCATAGCCACCAAACAGTTGATCCTTCGTCCAGGACGTTTTGGGAAATCCATTCGATGCTGCGGGAAATGCTTATGGGATGGCAACCTTCTCGAATGCGCCGTTACCAAGGTTCTTTTGTGGACGCGTCACTCAACTACGACGTGAAAGAGTTGCGGTCGATCTTTCAAATCAAATGACAAGTAAAAGTTCATTTAGAATCGAGTCTGTAGTCTGTCAGCATATTTTACCAAGAAAGTTGTTGGCGAAAGCTCTCTTTGTGAGGTGTGCCAGCGATTGGGTGTTATTTTAGGCACTCCCTAAGAAAGGAAGGGCCTGGTAGGGGACATGAGATGAAAGATCATCGACATTATAATAAGCAGCCATGTGATTTATCGCAAAGCGTGGTGTTGGTTCATTAAGCTAGCGAAAAGAATGCCTGACTAAACAGGTTGGCTCACAGTATGCTATGGTACATTGCCAATTCCTTCTTGATACTTCATCCAACTACCAAAAGAACAGAACACCAAAGTTCCACAAGTCTCCAACTTGACCACAATAGTTTAGAATCATCGTCTACTTCTTGACAGTTCCGGAGGAGGGGGTGTGCTTTGGTTTCTTGACAAGAACACCCTGGGTGAGGCGAGGGTCCTTGAATCCCTCCACAACGACGATATCCTCAGACATCTTGGCCTTCCCGTTTGTATGCTTCATGACAGCCTTGATCTCCGAGTCCTTCATGACGACGATGAAGCCCTGGTTGTCGACCTTGCGAGGGCGCTTGATTGCTGCGTGGTCGATGATTTCGACATAATCTTCAGGGGTCTCCTCAAGTTCGATCTCAAAGTCCTCTAGCGCTCGAACAGACTCTTCGAGAAAAGATCGAACCATTGTATGATTTGGGTTCTGGGTCTGATGTTCCGTTGTCAGCATTGATCTCATACCAGGAGTGATCAAGTCTTGGTTACCTTTGTCTGAAAAATGTAGTATTGTAGTTGTGAGGAAGCTTTTGTTGAGGTTTGGGTTTGATTGGGAGAAGAAACAGAATTCAGAGGCGAGTCTCTGATGGAAAGGCATACCTCGGGGGAGAACGGAAGTGAACGGAGGCTCTGATGCCAGTGGTAGAGACAAGCGTTTGCTATTGGTTATGAAAGAGAAGTAAGTCGTTTGAACAGGCCCATTGTTTCTTTCAAACGGATGAAATTGGCCCCTATGACACTGGTCTCCCGAACAACAAAAGGTTCAGTCGAGGCTGCCAGCTGTTGACAGTGCAGATTACCTGTCTGGGCAGATACGTGCTAAGGGATCAAAAGTAATTTTTATTTTGGAGAAGACGTGATATCCAGGGGAGCGTTTTTAAACTAACAATTTCTTTTACGGATTTCTCAATCGAATGCGAACAATTGAAATGGCATGGCTTGTGGCATGTGTTATGTGTCTTCGCCTCGCGGCTAAAGACGTTGTTCTTGAACATGGCTTCAAGATTGATTTAAGACGGGCTTGGTAAAGTCCGAGAAACAACACCATGAAGCTTTGTGTCTAGCTTCCGGATAAAATTACTGTCTCTTCGGTTCTGGCATCCTTATATCGCCATGGCTCGGTTTGGCCAATGGACGGGAAGCTCGTGCGAGCTGTCTCGGTAGATGGATTACCCCGAACCAGGGACAGCAAGAAGTCAAGAGCAGCAATAGACTGCACAAAGACTGATATACATGTAGCTGTACTTGTTAAGACTGTTTTGAGGTTTGAGACGTAATAATGACTGATTTTGCGCCAGCAGATATTGAGAAACGCCCAAGCTCCATTTAAGGGGCATTCCGTTGTTACCCTTACCCCTATCTGTTCCAGTACTCCGCGGCCGAAGAGAAAAGACACTTGATTATTCAACCAACGCCTAGCTGCTACTGGGGTACGCAGTTTCGAACATGAGGTCTATTTGCAGACGTGACGGGGTCAGTCAGTCGCATAAGCACAGCATTGGGATCCAAGACCACAAGAGGTGCATTTATCCCTTTCTAGTTGGGCGGCCGGCCTGGAGGAAAATTGGGATAGTTGTAAGGACGTTGATGTGGAGGCGGTGGAACTTGCGGGATATATGGAAAGTTATGAGGGGGAGCGCCAACGGGAGGCCCAACTGGAGGCGGAGGAGGCGCACCAACAAGAGGTAAAGGTGGATGCGGCATAGGAGGCGGAGGGGGAGGCGGCGGGACTTGAGGAACATTGGAATAGTAGTTATTGCACCGATGACAGGCGACTGGCGGGGGTGCAGGCGCTGGTGGAGGAGGAGGAGGAGGAGGAGGCAGTATCGGAGCCGGAGGCATCATAACAGCTGGAGGCTGATGTTGATGCACATGATATTCCTTTTTACCGCATTCTTTTTTACCACAAGTCAAATGGTCAGGATGACAACCATAATCATAAGGACAAGGCGCACAGGCTATATCCCCTGCTGGAGCTTCTTGCTCATAATGCGCAACATATCCGACTTGCATACCAGCCTCAGGGCCCTCTGCAGTCCCAGGTTCAGGAGGTCCCGGCTATAAGATATTAGCTTGACAGGTTCACCAAGAGAGTTTCAACCTACCCAATCACCACCAACAGCGACGTTGAAAATCATGAACATTTTGTTCCACGCAATGGTTTTCCAGACCTCCGGGTTGCCGATTTGCGCACCCGTGACTGTATGAAAGAGGTGATCACAGACGTAAAAGTTTACACTCTCATTCCACCATACCGTCGGGGTGCGGTCGATGATAACTTTGTATGTGTTTAAGCCCGTAGCCTTGTTTGATTGATAGTGACTCCCCGTGATGCCCTTCTTCTCCCCACATATACCGCCAGGAGACTTGTCACAATGAACAGCGGCATAAGTCTCATGCTCGTCATTCACATGCTCCATAATGTCGAGCTCACCACAGGCAGGCCATATAGGACCACCGGTACGATGGCTGTCACCGAGCAACCAGAAGGCAGGCCAGATACCTTTCTTATCTTTCAAGGTGGTAGAACCAAGCCTGACAACAGCTTGGACAATGGTTTTGACACCGGGCGAAGGGGTAAAGGTGTACGTGCTCTCGATACGACCGGACGTCCAACCTTTTACAGCAGTCTCGTCGCGCCACGGGACGATATGAAGATTGCCGTCTTTTGTATAGACATTTTGAGGTGAATCCCTGTACTCCTGATAATCGCCGTTTAAATTCTGGTACCAATGTTGAATGTTCCATTTGGAAGTATCCACAGGTCCGTTGAAGTTGTCGTACCACATGGTACGGAACCCTGGAATCTTGGGGGCGTCCCAGGCATGGCCAGTAGTGGCGAGAAGGCAGAGTATAATAGTGAGGGAGAACATTTTGGTGGGATCGATTTAGAGTTTGACATCAGAAGGTGATCTCTTGTGATTGAGAGAAGGAAAGCATCAAGGGGAGGGGAAAACCTCGGTTTTATACATAGCTACAACAGAGTTTCTAGTTTCGAATTCGCGAGGTCTCCGATTATTTTGTGGAACGGCGAGGGTTAACTTGCGCTGCAAGAACAAAGAGGCTTGGGCACTTATCAGCCTCAAAGTTTAGTGATGGTCCCATTCCAAGTTCTTGGTGAATAGTTTGATCGACAGCTTCTATCTTCGTTAAACCACATAAATACAATGGCTTAAGGCTTAAGATACGGAGTAGAAATACCCGCTGGTAGTTTTATTATTCTTGAATAAGGGCAACAGGAAAGTATTTTCCGAATTCCTGTATCGATCTACATGCCAAGATCAGTTTTAGTCAAGTTTATTCGTACACCCCTTGGAAGTCTTTGCTTAGTTTTAATGCTCACTATGTTTCCTTGGTATCTCTCGTAGTCAGATTTCACCTTCAAATCACCCCTGAAGAACGTCTCGGCGAAAACTTTGCGACGTGTCGTTATGAGAGTCGATGGCTCAAGGACATGTGAGCACATAACTTGGCTCTGCTGACGGCTTTAATCGCTGTTCATCTCGTCCTTTGAGCGACGATGCATACATAGGTCTATCCTGTAGATCACTTGAATGTGGCTTGCGTCACAAGCAATCAGGTTGAACTGACCATAAGACCAGAAATGAATTTCCCTAGTCGGTATCTTAAGATGTTCAATTGGTCATTCTGTTTGACGAAGGTTATGTATTAAGCCCCGCGTGGCTGTCACAAACTCTCAACAAGAGGTCAACGGCAAATAACACATGTAATGGCCCAAGCCACGACATAAGGTTTTTGGTTAAAAAAGCTCAGAATTCGTCACCGCCCCAGGATTCTTCAATCGATAATGAAATCTTAGTGGGAGCTGCGTCTGACTACTCGCGTAGCCCCTCATCATGGCCTGTTGCCCAGCAGTCACATCTTATCAACAATTCCAGCTACCTCATCTAACGAATCGACTGTGAAATGTGGCTGCAACTCTTCGCATGCACTCCTTTCCCCATATCCATATCTGCACCAAACAGACTTAGCTCCAATATTCGTAGCAAATTTGACATCTGCCTCCGTGTCCCCAACGACTAAGGTTCTCGAGGCGTCAGTGTGTGCAAATCCACGAGCTTTCAAGGCCGGCAGTAGAACTTTCTCGAAGCTTCCAGTGTCCGGCTTGCGCGTCGCCCCGGGGGTATTGTCTCCAACGATCAAGTCTCCAGGGATGATATCCATGTCGTTGTTCCTGAGCGCTGCATCGATCGCGGCTACACCTTTATTACTGACAATGGCGACAGGAACTTGTCTTTCATTCAACTTCTTCAAAAGCTCCTTGGCGCCGGGAAAGGCGGATACAAGCTTTTGTCCCTCATCGTTGTAGAAGCGACGGTACGTTGATGTCCATTCGCCCTCGTCAAAAGAGTCGGGAGATGTATGTAGTGCTTGGAGAACTTCCCTGAGACCCAAGCCAGAGCCGATCAGCTTCTGCACCTCAGACTCGGCTGGGACTGAGGCCGGAAGCAGGGAGTCGAAGGTGAGCTTAATGCTGTGAGAGATGGCTTGATGGGTGTCGAAAAGAGTTCCGTCAAAGTCGAAGATGACTAATTGAGCAGGCATGTTGGCGACTCCAGAATTTATAGGAGAGGTATGGACACTCTGAGTGGATGTTGAGCATAGCACGGGGTTGATCGAGTGAAGCTCACAGATGCATGAGAAATTTTATTTAGGCTACACCGCATCAAACCCCGCTAACCATCACGATTCGTCATCTGTCAGCAATAAATGCAGCACCGCTCGTCTTCTTAACCATGCAAGAATCACAAGGACATATGTTTCAGAGCTCCTCTGGCATTTCGTATTCGGAGAAATCTTCGGGCATCTGAACCAGTGATTCCCACATATCCTGAAAGATCGAACACATTAGCTCGGACAACTGTCTCATAACAGAGGAACATACCCAGTCTACACCTTCTGAGCTATTGAGCATGGCTTCAATGCCCTGAAAGTCGGTCGAGAAAGGAGTTTGGCTCGTGTTGTTTTGCCCGTTCAAGCACCCTGTCCTTGTCAGTATATAAATGACATGGTTTCGAGCATCACTCTTACCGTTGCCGTTGCCATTGTGAACTGGGGCTTTTTCTTGGTTCACAGCTGGCGGCATCGACTCATCCTTTGAGCGAGTTGTAACAGCCTTCAGCATCACCGTGAGCATATCGTATGCCTGCTTTGCCTCAGCAGAGACAGCCTTGATAGCTGCCCAAAATGCCTGCGAGGTTTTAAGTGCTTCAATCATACTCTCCCTAGTATACCCCACGAGTTCTGGGTTCTGCTGCTCGGGAGGCACGCCAAGTTCAACACAGACGACCATAGATGCCAACGAGAAGTCATGTCTTTCAAGGGATGTGAGAAACCATCTATCGTTGTATAGTAGTCCTCCAACTTGAACTTCCTTCAGAATGCTGGCCTGGTGACCTAGCACAGTCATCGCTGAGTCAACGCAAGCCGCCCTGGAGTAGTTATACTTGGGGTCATGGTACGCCTTTGTCATGTGGTGGCGGTGCAGTGTGCATCTGGCCTTTTGGAAGAGAAGTTCAAGGTTGTACCGACGAATGAGTAGATACGGCGGAACCATGAAACAATCTTCCAGCTTGGCTATCTTATAACAAGTGGGCATGGACTGATGCATCTGGTGAAGCTTCTGATCCAGAGCCATGATCTCGTTGTAATCTTCTGTCTTGCCAAGTGAGACTTGGTTGAAGATTGTGCGGAAGATGGTCATCATCTTAACTTTAACACGGGTATACAGAACGCCGGTACCTTGCGTCTCAGGCCTTGGTGGAGGGAGCTGCGTGCACTCAGGACCAAAGTCTTCATCGTTTATATTGCGTGGTAGACGTGTATCGCACTGCGACTCCTGGATAAGCGACGGCAGACCCAGTTGGCAAGACGTCAGAATGTCAAGCTGCTGGAGAACACCCCAGACACGACGCCTCATCTCTCCATGAAATGGTGAGATCCTAGGGTAGTTATCTGGATCACGATGGTATCCCATTCGCATCGCTAAACGAATAGCGATACCAGTAAGAATCCACACGCCGAGATGGGCGTCTCGACGTCGCACGAATTCACCATGGATATTAAACAGAAGAGTCTCCAGAGTATACTTACCAGGCGCTGTGGAGTACTTGGAAAGAATAAGACAGTCGGTGCATCTTTGCTGAAAGGACTCTGCGACCTCAAGAGGTGAACCCATTCCTCCGGGAAGCTCATCCTGTGATCGGATGTACAAGAATGTTCCAGTGGCCAGAATACCGAATAGCATCCCAACCCACTGAACAGATACGGAATGGGGGTCATTCCAGAAGCGTTTGTACTATCAGATGATGAGTGAGGCAAAGTTTTGGTAGGAAACGGAACGTACCTCGCCTTCAAACTCTCCTGAATGGGTGATCACTGAGAAACGTTAGTGGCAGTACTGTAAACAATAGTTGGACGCACAGATGGATGGCTGAGTCGAGGTGAAATAACGGGATACAAGTCTATCCGTGATGTGTTTCGGAGGAACATCCGCAAGGATATCTTCAAGGCTCGGAGCTAATCTTCCCGGTCCCAGAAGCAGCGGCACTTGACTTTGAGCTTGATCAACAATGCCCAGATCACTGGCTTCGTGGTTTTCGTCCAGATGTTCACGAATATGCTCGACCTGGTTGATTGTCAGAAAGATTTTGGCCACCAGTGGTTCTCCTACCTCGTGGCAAATAGCAGACCAATGACTGCTAGAAACATAGATCGTCTCATTCGGATTCGCCATCATCCTTCCAGGCTTGACTTCAGAGCCTTCCTGAGAAGAGTGATGAGAGCCCTGTTGAGATCCTGTAACATTAGACGCGGTGACATAAGTGCTCGCCGGGCTCTTGATACTGGGTGATCCGTTGGACGTCCCCTGTTGAGATGGAAGCTGTTGAACAATAGAGCCGAGAAGTTGCTCAAGATGGCGCACGCGATCACTCAAATCGTTCTGTCGACTGTCTCTTCTCTGAGCAGCAACGCGACCTCTTGGCCACGGCGCGTATTGACATGGGACATTTCTCGCAACGCAATTGCTGCATGGCTCATCTCGATCACATTTAAGCCTGGATATCTCGTCAGCATCGTCATCGGGTGCCAAGGAAAGACGGCGTACTTTCGTTGTCGACAGGAACCGCACGATAACGTTGCTCGAAGAGGCTGTTGCTGCATTTTGACTTCAGCCAGAAGAAGGCAAGGACTTGGGTGTCAAGATTGAGCAAATTAATTTATATAAATCCGACTGAGAATCACATCGAGATAATAATTTAAGCTTAGATTACTTAGCGTCTGCAGAATCAAGGACACGCGGATGCTTACGTCACGTGGATGCCTCACGAGCTGGCTACTCTTTTCGACGATGATTATTATGCACAAGAGCTTGTGATTCTTTATCGTGCAGTCTTGGCTATTGATCTGCGTGCGATACTGGTCTGTAATACGCCTTAGCCGCGGTCCCGCTGTTCTATGCGGTGAGACCGGGTGAGATTTGCCAGGGTTTCAAGGGTAGGGCTGACTCTGGGCCTTTAGGGCTGAGAATGAGAATGCCTTGCCTTGCTTAGACGATTGGCGCGTAAAATCTCATCCTGTTCTCGGGATCCCACTTCTTTTTGAGGGCCTTGAGCTTTTCGATCCTCCAGGGCTCGTGGCCGTACATTTCTTCCAGGGACTCGAAGCCGTGAGCGTAGTTGACGTATGCGCGTAAATGCTCGGGGTCTCCACTAGCCTCCAGCAAATGCCTCCTCAATTTCTCACCATGCTCCTGCGCAAGCCCGTCAAGCGTCGCGTTGGGCTTGTAGAGAATGTATGGAGTAACAAGAATCTCATCATCGCGGTGGGGAAATGCGGAGCTTTTTGCATCAATTGCCTTGACGCCGTGGGTGGAATACCCTTCAAGAAGAAAGAATGAGCCAGCCAGCTCGGGGACACGCTTCGACATATCGGCAATCTCGTTGAAGACTTTTCGAACGGCAAAGAGATCGTAAGTCTTGAGTCCGATTGGATATCGGTGACCGGTGAGGCCCTTTGCGCATCCGACGCTATCGTCGCTCATAAGCGTGATGGCGGCCAAGTCAGGCATTGAAGCCTCCCCGGCGTTGACGTTGATGGGGCTGAGGTCGTGAAGTGGTTTCGCGTAGTCTCGCGCTTCTTGGACAGCGCCATCTGAGATGACAGCGTACCAGATAATTGGCTAGATATTGTCAACCAGGCCTTACATCCTCATGAGGGATACTCACCTTGACAGGATCAACCTCGGGAATGTTGACGATATAAATCCAGTGAGTCAAATGCGGCGGCTGCGTCTTCATCATCTTGTTCGTCAACTCCAAAACATCTTCCAGTTTATCTCCAAGGAAGATGAAGATCTCATAAGACCACTTGGGATTGTTGATGTCGTAGATTCGGTACTCCCATTCGGTCACGATGCCAAAGTTATGTCCTGCTCCGCGAAGAGCCCAGAACAAATCAGGGTTTGAGTCTTCAGAAGCCGTCACTGCATCTCCATTGGGGAGCACGACTCGCGCAGAAATGACTTGGTCTGCTGCGAGGCCGTACTGGCCTTGTAACCAGCCATGGCCGCCGCCAAGGACGGGTGCGGAGACACCAACGCATTCACAGATGCCCGTGACTGAAGATCAAGTTAGCACGATGATCTGAGCCTCTGGTGGTTGAGATACCTGTTTGCTTTCCAGCTGTCCAAAGCTCATTTACAACCTTCTTCACACTCGCGCCCCCGCCTATTCTTACAGACTTCCCATCCTCAGCAATTTCGACATCATTTTGATCTCGCAGGTCCACGACAATAACATCCTTGGCCAGCTGTAGTGCTTCAGTTGCTCCATGGCCACCGGACCTAGCGAGAAAAGCAATGCCATGCTCATTCGCGTACCTTATCTGCAGCATGTCAGCGAGGCCGTCGTCTCAGAACCTGCATCTTTACAGTTTCCTGCACGTCGCTCTCGGAAAAGGTTCTCACAACTGCTCCAGGCTGCGGTCCATGCCAATCCCTCCACCTACTTACAAGGCTGCCGAACGAAGAGTCATCGGGCAACACAATCGATGCTTCGGGTGAGAGCTTTGACGATAATTCAGGCCATATATTCTGCCCGACAAGCGATGCGAGACCAAGACGGGCCAGAATCTTCTGTGGCGAAGATGCCTTACCCAACGCCCAAGATACACCTGCGGCAATGAACTCCATAGCTGCGGATTAATGTAAGCAAGATGTTTACCAATGTGGATGGTTGGGAGACGTCGGTCAGCATTTGAATGTCATCTTCAGCCCCCACCTCATCCTCCGAGCGTATTTGGCGATTGCCGTATTACGAATGGGATCGGCGTCCCTTAAGTCCGATGATGTATTCTGCGATTTTTAGCCAATGTCATTTGATCTCAGATAATCAGAGTCTCCCCAAGCTGGTGTTATGCGGCGCTGATTGTTGTTCTGCTTCGCTTAGCAAGCAAGTTTGTTCATGGCTTATACCCGGCAGGGTCCCAATGACTTTGAGCGAAACATTCTTAGTTAACCAAGTTCAGAAAGATTCTTTCGAGAGTAATAAATAAAATAGCTGTATCTATCAGGAAATGGCAAGGCCCCATTCATCAATCTTCCACGACTGACAGTTCTTGTAAGGCGCAATGCTAGGAATAATACCCTGCAGGAATCACCCAACTGACATTCAAATCTCGTATCCATCAAGCAGCCAATGCCACAAGACCATGTGATGGCTTCCCGCTTCATTAGAAACATGAGGCTTGCCTCATCTTTCACATAGTCGCCTATGATCGACACCTCATGCATTCTCTTCTACACAAAGCATCAATTCATCCACAACACCTCCCTATCCTCAACTCATCCTCACTTGCTGAGCCCCAATACCTCCAATATCTCATCAGTATCCGTATGATCTCGAGAGTTCCTCATCCGATGACACCAAGTCACCTTCTTGTCATCCCCCTCCCCAATGAACAAGAACTCTCCACCCTGTTGATTCGTCGTTCCCCAGTTCCACACAGGATATCCCTCCAGTAACTTCCAGAACGCATTCTTCATTGACAACCACGCATTTTGGAAAGATGATATCGGAACATATTTACTCGGAGGTCCTTCCTCCCAGGTCTGAATCATGCCGAGCGTCTTGTAAAGCTGTTCAGATGGATCAGTGTAGATGGGGAATTCGCAGCCCGTGTCTATGCGATACATGTCAACTGTTCTAGGATCTCCGTGCCCTATTATCACGATCTCGGTATTGATCTCTTTTAGCTTTTCTGGGGTTGCGTTTTTGGCAAGAAAGCTGGTGTAGCTCACGCATGACTGACGGTGTTAGCTGGATTTATTCCATGAGGAGGGACCATACACAGCAAAAGAAATGGCGAACAAACACAACAAGAACTCGACGGGGTAGCCCAACTCCGCTGTAGATGCTCTTGAAGGTATGTTTCTCTCCCTTGCCATCAAGGACCTCAATCCCATCAGCGATCTTAAGTGCCTCAGCAGTCGGCAGGTCATCGTTGACTTGGGTGCTGGAAATCTCCTTCCCCTGAGGGATCTCGCACGAATTGTCCATCTTGAAATTGAGTAACCTGCAAAGGAAACTTTGTCTTCTACTGAATGTGAAGATGCGGGGCTGTTATCTGTATCTCTCTCCGTGGCTATGATCATCACCAAAACATACTAAGTCTTTCTGACGTCAGCACTAAAGACGTTTATGTTAACACTCCGCAGTGCCAAGAGTTTTAGTCTTGCAATGAAATGATCAGCATCAGGAGTGAGGTGGTTTGTCAAGTTAAATTTCCAGGGGAGTTCAAAGAGTGATTGTATCAGGAAAAGTCACCAAACAGGGGCTGGCCCAGGCCATGTGCTGCTGGAAGCGCTAAGAAACAAGCTCAACACCACTAAAAGTTCAACGGTACAGCACCCGCTATTCCATCACGAATCGGACACTCTGCTTCCAGTCATCCCTTGGCATCTTAAGCGAATTAATATGCTGTGACTTATTCTCAAATCCAATTCCAACCGTGCAAAGGATATCCAAGTTCTCATCAATACCCAGCTCCCTCTTGATGATGTCTGGGTATCCAGTTGGCGCAGCAGACACTTGCGTGCCCAACCCCTTCTCCGTCAACAATAAAAGAAGTGTCTGTAAATAAATACCCACTGACAGAACATCGCCTTTGTTTAGGGCTTTGTCGATGTAGATAACAGCGACGACTGGCGCATTGTAGAAATTAAAGTTGTCGATGAGAGTTTTTGTCATCGCCTCTGTATTTCCGCGGGCAATGTTGTATCCATTTGGTCCATAGACGTGATGGCCCATTTCGGAGCGATAGTGATTATACGACTCAGGAATGGCATCAATCTTGAGCTCCTCTTTCTTCTCAAAGGCCGCGACAAGCGCAGCAGATAAGCGCTTCAGCGGCTCACCAGATGCGACGGTCACTCTCCAAGGCTGGATGTTGGTCGAAGATGGGGCATGCTGGGCGACACTGAAGCAATCCTCAATAACAGACATCGGAACTTGTTGACCGGTGCAGAATGCACGAGTACTATGTCTGTCGAGAATTGTTTCAGCCACAGCATTGCGAGCTGATTGGATCTCATGACGCTGGAAGGTTTGTTGTGAAGGCATGGCGGGCTTGCTGTTGTCGTGGATGTTATCTTGGCAGCCAAAAGGTTGGGGCGTGATGTTCTTGAGTATAAGAGACCTGATGTCTTATGGACTTACTTGTCTGCCTCGTATCGGAGCTTTTACGTGATCGTTGGTCGCTTATATGGACAAATTCTGGGGTGGCGTTATCCATGATCGGACTTAAATCATCTCTTCGGTCGGAGCTTGTAGTAACACGGACTTGTAATAGTGCATATGAATTTTCGGTTAAGTTGTGAATCGTGGAGTCGCTGGCTTGTCGAATCAGAAATTTCCGGATCGACCAGAGGCACCAGTTCGTCCGAAACGCATTACTCATCGTCCATAAGCAGGACAGCTAGCTGATAAATCTGTCATGGAAGAGTCTCACCAAGAGGAGGCACCCCAAATGACGGCCAGCAAAGATCAGAGGCCATGTCTATTATCGGCGATACGAAATACGTCCAGTTCCACGGAGTGAATGTTAACTCATAGCAACAGGTTCTATCTGGGAACGAATCTATCATCGGTGCAACGAGATCCATCCATTCGACTATTCAACCTGGACCGCTCACGCACCGTTTTGAGCCTTCTTCTTTGCGATTAGGTACTTGATCAGGGCGCCCAGGTCCGGGTTGGATGGGGGTACCGAGTTCTCTCTCTGCTCTCTCTGCTGTTTTAAATTTCCACTCGACTCCCAGTTCTCTTGGGCTTTGAGCCATTCTTTCGGGGTGGCGTTGTCACTTGTTTCAGCAGCTTCGATGCCGGCATCTGAATTGTTAGCCCCTATCCATGTGGACGTGACTGCTTAGCTGTTTTTGAGTGTTCTGTGTGCCTAATAATCATGCCTCATCGCAGCAGAACAGATGATCTGGGAAACCTATTAGGCAAGATGGTGCCAGCCAAGGCCACGCCTGCAAAAACAAGAAGATTGAACTTCATGATATGGGGATAGGCTTAGGAGGTTTAGTTGAGGCGGTCTTTGTAAGTAAAGTATATATGTCAGGATGAACAGGGTATTTATGGCTGATGCAAAAGCCGTAAAGACCAGATTGGAAGACGTGGCGGCGCCTTGAAAGGCACCATATGGCAATAAGAAGGCTTGACAAGAAGGCCCGAAAATGACATCGTGACGTATTGGCGAAAGGATCGCCTCATAGCAAAGCGTAACAACACTGTCATTTGACTGCCGCCCATGAGGTTAAGCTTTAGGCTGCGAGCACAGGTGATGAATGACAATACGATGTTCCTTTACAAGAATCGTCAGATCTTGCTTCAGGACAAATATGAATTAGTCTAGGATCGATTCAATTACATCCAAGACAAAAGGTTAAAAATTAAATAACGTGCTGAAAAAATAAAAATTAAACAGAATAGTTAGTGCTGCATGAAGATGTCAGGAAAGAGAGAAGAAAACAGGTAAAGAAAAGGATAAAAATAAGAGGAAACATTATATCCAGAGGACTAAGTGTAAAAGGAAAGGTCTCGGAGGGAGTCGAACCCTCGCTGGCGGAATCAGAATCCGCAGTCATAACCGTTAGACTAACCGTTAGACCACGAAACCCGAGTTATAATTTGATATTTTTGTTCCTATCCCTAATTCATATTTGTTTTGTCATGAGCAGAGACAAATTGTTAGTACCGCGAGATCATTATCTCTTGCAAGTTCTTTCTTAATGCTCGAGAGCTTTCGCCGATTCTATTACTACGATTAAATATTATTTAGCAAGACATATTACTAGATATATTTAAAGCTTGGTAATAATAATCATAATAATAATAAAGATAAATGTAAAAAATACTAAGTTAAATAGTAATCACTATTATATATCTGTTTCTATAAAACCATACATGACTGTTCGGCGCTCGCTGCCATTAGGAACCCATATCCATCAACTAAATCATGCGTAATATCGAGGCAAGTCCTCAAAGACGAACCCATGCTCCTTCAGCTGTTTACTCGCCAAGTCCCAAAGCCTGCCAACAGCCTGAGGATCATCCAGCCACTTATTAGCCCTGTCATCCAGCTTCTGAACCGGAACGTAATATCGCCCAGCGTGCTCATAGGCCTTTGAAGTTGTAGCGCAGAAGAGCGAGTTCATGGAGCCTTCGAGTGGCGTAGATGTTGGGCCGACTTTCATAGCTACACGTGTCATGGCTCCGAAGATGTTGTTCGAGTGAGACTGCAGACCGGACTTGATGAGACCTGGGTGTAGGGAATAGGCTGTCACGCCGAGAGGTTGGTAGCGTTCGGTAATCGCCTTCGCGGCAATGATGCTGGCTTGCTTGCAGTGGCCGTATCTCCTCCTGATGTATGTTAGCAAGCTGGATCGAAGTTTATCTTGAATTTAATTGCTTACAAGGGCGCTAGTTGTCCAGTGACATTAGTGAGATTGGGGTCCTGATAATTGATGGCTTCCGGTCCCATTCGGAAGGCCATATCGCTAGCAACATTGACGATTCTCACACGGTCCATGCGACCACTGGTTTGAGCGGCGGCAACAAGGAGAGGCATCAATGACATTGTGAGGGCGTGATGGGAGAGGAAGCAAGTCTGCCATTGGACTTCAAATCCATCCTTTGTCAATTGCCAGGGACTAGCCATGATCTGGATCACGTTAGCTTCATTTCGTAACATTTTGGGCTGCACCTACGCCAGCGTTGTTGATAAGCAGGTCAAGGCGGTTTTCGCGACTCATGAAATCAGCAGCGGTGTTCTTGATGCTCTGAAGGTCTTGGAGGTCTAGCTTGAGGAAGTGAAGGTCCAAGTCGGGGCTATTCTGTCGCATCTCAGAGATGGCCTTGTTGACGCGTTCGCTTGAGCGGCTAGCGATGTAGACTCTGGCACCCTTGAGGGCAAGTTGAAGTGTTGTTTCATAGCCAATGCCAGAGTTGCCTAGATAATCAGTGGCGAGTTCCATGTGTTAAGCTGATGACTTACCGCCTGTAACGATGGCGATGTAACCCCGAAGACTGGGGATATCGCGGATTTGGAACTCGGGTTCTTTATGGCAGTTCATCATGATTTCGGTGCAACGATTTTCGAAGAGATATTGATAGATGAGATACTATTTAGTGTGTTCGAGAAAATGGTTTGTCGGGTTGTTGAAGCTGTTCTGATAGTCTCCCTCTATTGTCGCACTTCTCTCATCTTATACTAAGAATCTCAGAGGCAGTGCAGCCAATCGGAGGTGGAGATGTCCGATTCTACGGTGTCGTCCGCGGACATGTCCATGGTGGGGCTGCGCTGAAGGGCTGAAGGCTTAGCTTACGGCGCAGAGACCAATGTAATTACCCAAGTCAGCTTTTGTGATATTGATTGGATCAGCAGCAAAGGCTCTTGTTTCATCCAAGATGGGTCTTTTTCTAGAGACCCTCAAATATGTCATGTTGGGTGATAAGCACGGCTACGTTCAGTCAAGATTGGCCCATGAGAGTCCCAGGACCCTGGAGTCTGACTGACGATCCAGCCGCATGAAAATGAAGCCCCTCTCTTGGCTCATTTCTGAATCAATGCACGTTCACTTCTACAATACTCGATGGGCAAAATCTGGATCTGACACCATCATGCAGCCCTACAAGCCACATGCATCGTCAGCCAGAATACAGATGCGGCACGCAAAACCACGAGTTGTCACTGGCTGATACAAATCCAGCCTTGCAAGCAACTCAAAGCAGGACTGCATTGTGTATTGACTATTGCTTCCAGGAACCTCTATTGATATATGAAAGTCGTCTTGTTATTTCTGTCTCGCTGCCTTTTGCTTTGAACAAGCCTCGCATACCCAGTCATGGTAGATTCTAGTTACGGTGACTCCATTGCACCCCTTTCCACTTTTTGCTTCGTTGCATTGAACTGTTCCTCCCATGTCTAGATTGCGTTCATTTGGGCAGAGGCGGCATTTGCTTATGTTCTGACTGGCTGTGCACATTGTAAAAGGAAACTCCTTGGATCTTGGGTCTTGAGCTGCTTGGGCACGAGGAATGTTTGCTTTTTCACAACAGGGCCAGAATCTAGAACTATATTTATACCAGAGCCCAGGGGCCATTTCGTGTTGGCACAACTCGGTCGATCACTTAGCCTAGCATAGAACATACGGTAAGCTTCAGTGCTCAACGAGAATAGAATTCGGACTGCACATCAGCGGATCACGCGACTAGCTCTGAAGACGTTATGCAGTGTGAGTCAATTCATTGATCGGCTATCTAGAATATCCTGACGGTGATTGATAGCATAGTAGACGAAAATATGCGTCAATGTTGACTGGACTATCTGCTCGGGTAAAACCTTTCCTATCATGCTCCGCTGCATACTATCAGATACTCTCGTACCACTCCTTGTCTTTAGTTGAAAGATGTTTGTGATAATTACATGCCTTTGATCCAGACATTGGTTGCTCGTTTTTCTTCTCGCAATTCTTTCCCGCCTGGGCGTCTCTACACTCGAGGAGCTTGCCGGATTCGGGGCCGGATTTCTTGCCGCAATGATGGCAAGTCCAGGTAATCTTGGGTATGGTGCACATGCTTGTTGATTATTGCGGCTGTACTTTGGAAACGTTAGAGAGTTATGTAAGTCGCTGCTGAGGTGGACGAATTGTAAAAGTGTAATAGTAAGTAAAGTTGCAATTCATTTGACGACGGTGAACTTATAGGCTGGTCCGATTCTTTGATATTCAGAGACACGAAGCTTGCTTTGTCTGTGAACAAATCTTCTCCTTGTTCGGATCACTACAAAAGTTTCACGAAATGGCCAGTGTCGACGTTGTATCAAAGCATACGTGAACACAGCAATCAGCTCAAAGAAAGGCCTTTCACACTTTGACAGAGCTTGCTCGAGGGGGCTCAAGCCACATGTCCCTTTTCACGTTATTTCGAATCGCCCGCCACAAAGGGATTCAATGAACGGGTAAAGCCATGCAGGAAATAACCTTCTCAATTTCATTCTAGAAACAACAGCATCATTATCTAACCCGGTCAAGCTGAGCAACCTTCCGTGTCCCACAGTCTCACTTCCCATCAACTCTGCGTTTCACGTACATGTCCTGCTTACTTCATGATAGCCTTGCGAAAGGCCTTGCGTGTTTGAGACCACCAAGGAGGGTCCTCGCCTCATCACATCAAGACGACTTGATCATGGGCCAACGATATCACAGGACAACTACAACTCAACTGGTCGTCGTCAGCGCCCATTTGACCCGGAGCCAGGATGTCTTGCCAAACCAAAGAATACTAGGGAGCCATATTGTGGCGAGATGCATATACAAGCGAGATTGACGTTTCACGTGATACTTGTGATTGTCAGCTTCTGAGCGCTAAGTCGGGGGTTTTACAATTTTCCCAATTAGATGAGCCTTGTCCTAGGTTCCCAAAGCAACCGTCACAAGCATCGAAGATAAACGGGAGCAGTAATAGACCTTCTGACTTCCAAAACTCGGATACAAGCCCACACTATTGAGGGATTTCATTGCCAGGCTATTCCCCTGCGACACAGCTTTCAAATTCAACTCCAGCCTCGCCGAGTCAAGTAACCGGGTGATAGTACAGTCGACACGATGATTTCGGTATGAAGTATGGACAGAAACAAACCTTGAGGGCAATCAAGACTGATTCGGCGGACAACCTGCCCGGTGATTAGTCTGGTAGCCATCTCCAAGTCGAGATCCACAAGCTTGAATCACAAGCTGCGGCTTCATACGATGCTATGATAGCATGTGGTTAAGGTTGCGCCGGAGTGTAGTTGCGCAGGACTCCAATCTCTGGAGCCAGCACTTGGTGCCCAACACCAGCAAAGCACCAACACTCCATGGCAATGGTAGGGGTTACGACAATTATTCATGGCCTTAGCGAGTACTTGTTGCAATAGCGTGGCCGTGACAGCTCCAAAGCTCCCACGATAAAGCTGGATCAAAGGGAGACCCTATGATAAGAAATATCTACTGCTGGGCAGTAAGTATTTGCTACTGGAGTCTGGTTTTAAGTGTCTGCTGCTGAAAAGGAACCAGTTGCTCAGGGTAAGGCGAGCGTGGAAAGCTGCTGGCTAAGGGCAATAAACACGGGAATTGAGAGACTATGGCCAGCAGTTCGTAGCACTGAATAGTGTTTGAGACTAAGATGTCAAAGATTTTGGATTGGCTACGATGAATGTGTTGACATGAGGCCGTAAAATAACCAAGCGAAATGGGTTCGAGACAAGCGCCAACGGCCGGTCCTATTACGTTTACGCCCAGATGCTTTAGCCTGTGAGTGTGGTGTCCAGCAAGGACGTTATTGTCGGCTTCACGAAAACGCATGCCATGCCCTACAGGAGTTTCTTTAACCGGCTTCGTTCTCGTGGCAGTGAGTGCTCAGCCGCCCGCCGCCCGCCGCCCCAATGATCGCGGTATGGTAAGCATCTACGATATGATCCACCATCACGGTCAATACGCAGTGCACTGCGATAATGCCATGTCTCCCATGGTGCTATCTTCTCCAGGACCCGAAATAGCAACCCGAGAGATCTCCTCTGCCTGCAACTTTGACAACAGCAGGTCACAGATAAGCGGAATCACAGCATTATCACGATGAGGCAGGCAGAGCGCAAATCGACTCTCCCAGGTATCGGGGCTTGGAGACTTGGAGGAGCAAGTTCAGCGACTACAGCGTCAAGATCTTGCCCAAGGGCCTGGAGATGAGATCGATGGGCCTCGAAGAGAGGAAATCCGTGAGGCCGAACCCCAAAGGCTTCGTTGCGTACAAATCAGCTCATCGAGCAGCAGACCATCAAGCCTAGTCACAAGCTTAGTGCAACAAGCATAGTATATATATGTAGATCGGTTCGTTGGAGCGCATCGGTAGTCGGTCCAGAGAATACGAGCTTGTTGCGTAGGGGATCTGTTTCAACCCACGGCGAACTCAGCGATATTGGATGGATGCGGCGGATGTATTGATCGGGTGGTCGCGTGTCCTGAGAGACAGTCGACATGGTCGTGCTTCTAGCGGTCTAGAGTCTTTGGCTAGGTAGAGGATCTTGCATGGAAAGGGACGGACTGGCCGGGTTACCGATGGCAAGAGTTCTTGCTCGGGTCGGTTTGTTCTTTTGCTTCTGGGCGTTGTCGGCGACATCACGCATCGCCAATTATCCTCGCGCGCACAATCATTCGCGAGCGAGCTGGCTGCGGAGCAATTGGAAAGGCACGCAGCAGTCTTGAGCGCCTCATGGGTAGAGCGCTACACGTTGAGGAAGACGAATCGCCGTGTTGGATCGCGCTCAAGGAGAGAAGTCAGTGGGGGGTGGGGGCGTAGGCCATCGTCAAGCGCAGGGCTGGCCACGCCGACCAGTGGCTTGGGAACGAAAAAGGTACGTTGACGTCGGTCGCAGGCGATAATGTCGAGGTGTACTTGGTGATGCTGTTGATACAAGATGACGCTTGAAGAGTCAGCGAACGAGCTGGTGCCCTGTAAGACCATGTCAGCTCGAAATGGAGGGCAGGGCACTGTGCAATCAAAACCTCCAATTAGTGGAGGCTAGCGACAAGTACAGCGAGCTGGTCATGGGTGGGTCCAAGAAAGCACCATCGTGAAACTGAAGGAGTTTCAAAGGATCGCAACATATCCAAGACTGCGCGCTAGAAGAACATGATGGATGGATGAGTGCATGCTTGGCAGGGGAGAGTCAACACACTGGGCTCCTACGGTCTAACGAGTAATGGCTCTTGATATGGGCATGATTGATAATTGTTACAATAGACACTGTCTCCTTCGTGGTCAAGAGATCGCTGAAGCCGCATCAACAGCCCCGTTTCTCAAACAACGTCACTTGGGTCGCGCAAGAGTGTTGACTCTATAGACCATAACACTCAGACCCCAAACCAGAAAGCCATATTTACTTGAATAACAATGAGAGATACCTTGGCCCTTCGACGAAAAACTAGTTTCGACTGAAACAGTCGTCGCGCCTAGAGCCAAATTGTATTGAGTATCGAACTAACTTGCTCAATGGTTCCGTCAACGTCTTTCTCCGCGACAGCAGACCACATAGGTGAGATCGTACTCTTAGAGATATCCTCAAGGCTCAATTCATCTTCTCCAAGGAGAGTGTCTTGGGCTCCTTCTCCTCTCGATGTTTCGGCGTCTTGGAACGCGCGACGTGCGGTAGGGCTGAGTAGCTACGGAGAGGCGGGTAGCAATGCATCTTTGATCCGCCTGGTGTTGAATCGACATCTGCGCTTATGTCCATCGTCGTAGAAGATCTTTCGGAACGAGTCCCTGAATTTGGTGTCATAGATAAGATCTACATAGCAGCGACCATCTGGTCAGGAGAGTCGAGGGCCCGACTTGGTCGGAAGTACGTCTCGTCGAGGTGAAAGAAGTCGCATGAATGGGCCGTTCCTTCGAGGGTGCTGAGTATGCCTAGCCGTTGCTGTAATTATCGAGGTCAGCGTGGTTGCAACTGATAGGAGCACCAGACACTTACTGGCGACGATAGGGGCTTTCGCATCGTTCGACATGAATAAGGCTGCAACAATCGCACTCGAGTAGGGCACAGCTGTGGATGATCGGATCACGACTCGGGGGGAGACAGCCTACTGGACGTGATCAAGTTGCTCCGCGTACATGTCTTGAACGTCAATCAGTAACCTCAAGGGCTGACTATTCTCGGTGCTAACAGCAAATGCACTTCGCTGGAGTGGACATTGATGGCATATATGCGGCTCGTCTCGTCGTCGCATTCATCAGCGCTTACGGTATCGTCGCTCATATCTCATAAATCTGCACCCGTTAGTAAAGTGCCACAGAACTCAAAACCGTGAACTTACCTATGGCAATCATCATTCATCCGCCGATCAGACGCTTCGCCAATTCATCAAATACGCCTTCCTTTATGTCCTCCAAATCTTCGTCTCTCGCGTCCTCAATACACTTCACTCTATGATCCAGCGAGCTGATGTCATCTCGTATTTCTATTATTACAGCCTCCTCCGCGTCTACCGGCTCTAGCCCTTCACACTTCTTCTCCAGGCGCTCAACCTTGTCCTTTAGCTGAGCGTTTTCGGCTCTTAGCTTGGCGTTGTCGGCTTGCAGGTTGTCAACCTTGGATTCCAGCTTCTGGAGCTTATCCCAGAACTGGTTGCAGAATTCGGGGTGGCTGTCTTGTCGAGGCCGTTTGCGATTAGATGGAGCATTCGGGGGAGGATGAGTTCTCGTTGCTTTCATGTAAGACGGGGGTTTAGGGGGAGCAATTATTGTGACTTTTGCGCCGATACCGCCAAACATTCGTGAGACATCATAGTCTGGATCGGGGGAGGGTTTGATTTGGCGTTGCTCTACGGCCTGGCTGATGGTCTTGAGCTCATCTGGCGACAGTAGAGACTGCTGGATGTAGATTCGCAGCGAGGTGATACAAGAAAGCTCGTGCAGCAAGTCAAGGATTTTGCCAGATCGCGCACGGGCTGCTACAACCGGCTCTGCAACATCGCTAGGAATAAGAACCGTGATTCTGTTGTCCAGGGCGAAGTCCAGGGACGTGGTCGCATCGAATATCGGTTTCACGGCATCGGGCGGATTTGGCACGTCAGAATAAGCGAAGGACTTGATAAAGAATGGGTTTATCCGGAGGCATACGCCTGCCCCAGCGGGCTTGTCCTTGAATCTGAAGGGGACGCTGATTTCGAAGTGCGCACCGGATTGAGTTTCGCGGTCGAGTCGCAAGGTGAATCGGATCGCATCGTGATCGGGATCGGCGGTCGCTAAGCTTCGTGTGACACCATCCCACCGCCACTCAACGACAGCTGTTGTTTCGTTGATGGCGATGCATGCCATAGCCCAAGGTTAGTAGACCAAGTCAAGACTTACCTGTATAGCACGTCGAACAACGCAACCACAAGGGAGATACCGAGTTTCGCTGACGGGCGCCCAGGACCTCCAGTAGAACTGCCAGGTCGCCCCGGAACTCCAGTAGAACTGCGAGATTCCGAGTCCAGGTCGCCCTCTACACGCCCCGGTTATTCCACAGAGAGGAGCGCTATCGCTCTCAGTGGGTATAATCCGGAATTTTATAACGGGTGTAGCGCGATGCTTGGGGTTCCCTCGAGGAGTGTTGTTGACCGCAGAATGATGGGAGGAACGTTGTGGCGTGGAGGCGACATTTCGAGGGTGAAGAGGAGGATGATTGAAGATGAAGCTGGTTGCGAGAGGAGGAGCGTGAATTCGAAGGTGGAGAAGCCTGTCCACGGAAGAACGTTGATCCGACGAGGCTACACAGCCTCGAGATCATACAAGAGTCTCACGTGGCACTCGCATTGCTGCTACAAACCAGAAAAGCCGCGACACGGCATGAGGACATCATTTTGTCAGAAGAAATGATATGTCATGATTTTAAAATAATATCAAGTATTGAAACAGGTCTCACGTACAGAGAACGAAGCTGGAACAGGGACGTTCAATCGATCGATGTTCACATTTAAGACAAAAATGCGCTAATCATGACACAGCGCAACTCCAGTGGAGGGATCCGCTAAATCGCTCTCTCTAGTGGGTGACTCCAGCGTCCCAGCTAGCCAGCGTTGTCCACCACCAATCAACTTCGGGTTCCAACTAAGTACCTTAAACCTGACTGCGTGTCTGCCTCCATGTTCTACCTCCTAAAACCCAGTAGTCAAAATTAGATCACACGCAGTCAGTCAAGCCTTGGCTGCAATAGTTCCGAGACAGCATGGGTACCATTCAGAACTTAAGCGCCTTCTTGAAGAGGTGACCTCAAAGAACTGGAGACGTTGAAACGTAGAAGACCCCCGTAATACGGTTAGAGCTAACGTAAGGTTGCCCCGAACCATTGAACTATTAACTTTGTCTTTGAATATCTCGGCAAGATACCCTCGGATCTCTATTTTGTACTATTTGCAAGTTCATTTTCCAGCATAAATAGTCCAGGCGCTTCAGGTACACAGAGCAGTTGGCAGACGTGATCTCGATGGAGAGCGAGGCTACAGGAGCAGTTTGTGATTGATAAAAAGAGTGCAATGGCGGATTTTTAAATATGTTAACTTACTGCCGGATTCTGCTGAGATATGGCATTTGCCCTGCAAAAAATGTCTGTGTTTTGGTCCTGTTGGGAGGTCTGAGCACCATGTCCCCTATGACGTGGCTCCTACTGAGATTGCTAGGTAGCTGCCGTTGGAAGCTCTACAGTGGCAATTTGCCAAAAGCAACTGCTGACAATAGCAAATCGAGGTGCAGGACAATCGTGATGTTCATCACAACGAGACATGCTTGAGCTGCCACAGTGTCATCGCAGGAGCAGCATCAGGGTCGGTCGGGGCGAGCCTCTCCTTCCTGTGCCGTTCACTGCCGATGCTTTCAGTAGTGGCACAGAAGAATTGTATCAAGATTTAGATACCGTCGCTGCTCATAGTCGCGTGGTTGGATTGCGGATTGAGGTGCAGTCCCATGGAATACCCTAGACTGGGGGGTCCAACAACGATCTAGCAGCACCGAAAAGCAAATAGGACGTCTGGTCGCGACACTCAGCCTTACGCCTGTGATGTGAACTCTTCCCTTCATTCCAGGGACCAAGTGCCAATTACGGGACTCCCGAACTAAGGGGACGAATGGGATGTTGTTTTTTCTGTTCTCACTGCAGAACCGAGCACGATCGAAATGGAGGCTGATGCCCGTGGGCCATCTTAAGATTCGTCTTAAGATGCGCCTTCAGTGACAAGGATACGTATTTGTCCGATGGCCTGAATACTCCACTGGAAGACCACTGGAAGACTAGGTACTGAGATCCCATTGGAAGAACACCAGCAACAAGTCACTTTGGTGAATCTGTAGCACAAGTACTGACATCATCTCGTAGATTCAAATGTGCGGTTGGGAGATGCAGACCCGTACAAGTACTTTCTGGCTCCGAACATAACAGAGTTGGTCTGCTGCAGACCCTTGGCGCCATAACGGACGTTCTACTCCGTACCTTGCCCGAACACGAAGCAGATGCAGATAAGCAGACAGATTGTGCTGACTCCGTCGCTAACGCGTGGAGGTACCGCCCAGTGCTTCAACTGCTGCCAACCGCTATCCACTGTGGCTGGTTTCGCAAGTTACACAGCAGTAACTTGGTATACCTTACAGGCCACCCAAAGTTGGGGAGTATGGGACTGGCCACATCTAGCTGGCATTCCATTTCCCGCTCATCTCCTCGTTTTACAATGGCTGAACCTACCTCTGCAATGTTGATTGGCGTTTTTAGTGAACTCACTCTGGAATTGCTCAAGATTCAACGTCCAAGATAAGGTTCGGGCCGTAGATCTTACTACGCCGCAGTCAGTCAGGCACCGACTGATCTGATCGATCTTAAGATGGAGTCAGTGGGGCGATCAAAAACCTTCAATGTGGCCAAGCTTCTCTTCACTTGGATTCTGTGGTTGGGAGTTTGTGGTGTTCATCTCCTATCTCTTACAAGTCTTGCACTGTTTGTTAATTACCAAACGCTCTGCCCTGTCTGCTATGACGGCTGTCTTGTGTATGATGCCGCGGTCGGCATAGTCAAGCTGTGATTGTCGGAGCAAGATCTTGGGGATTTGAGCGCAAATGAAGCCCTTTGAATTTGATAATGTGTGCCGCGTACCGCGAATGAAACCCGTTGTGATGCTGGTATTCCATTAGACTTACCCGCATAGATATCAACCAGATTTTCTGTTCCTCCGGCTCTAATCTTCCCCAAGTGAGATGTATAAGTCTCACGTCACGCAATACGACCAATATCTCTCTCTTGTTGCTGGGCTGCGCTTAATGAGCTTCGGAAGGCCAATGGATTGTAACGTAGCAGGCAATGCAGTGGGCGTGTGACCAGTTGCCACGTGAACTCTCTCACATCGGGCAGATTCATGCTCCGCGTGCCAGCAAGTCTCAACAGGCCACGAGCGGGACAGACAGATGGGAGGCGCGGATACAACATGGGCTTCGTAGCAAGCCGGAGGCGCATGGAGATTGTTGCGGATAACAGAGCAGTCGATGAGATAATCATATAATATTCGTATCGGAAACATTGTTGCGGATAGAATCGGTCGTTTTCTAGTCGAGTCGGAGGGAGTGTATCGTGTCGCCGTTTGTTCACTCAAGCTGGGTGAAGGCGAAGGGAATACTGGCAGCTAGATTCTCCGGCATGATTGCGCATTGATTGATAATGATCTCGCCTGGACAATGCGTCGATATATCAAGAACATCTCGTATTCCGAATGATGACTCTGTCCATTAATTTCAAGAGAAAGCCACACTTGGAGACATTCCTTGAAACCAAGGCAAACTTCTCAATCGTAGAGCTTCGACTTGTGGTAGCTTGGGGCAGTTGACGGTAAACGCAGGCGCCTTGTTTTGACAATTCGACGTACTCGATCGTACCGCATAAGAATTCGATCGTTGGCATCCATCAAAAATGTAAGGGTCCTTTCTGCTCATTTCAGAGGCGGCGTCGAGGGGGTTAAGCCCGCATTCAAAAGCGTCCCGGTGAAGTTCGAGCTGATGTGCAGAATCATGGCGGGACCAGCGCGCAAATACCTAGATATCAGCGTTAAGCAAATACAAGAATTTAAAGGAGACGACAGTGAGAAACTAACGAGAGAGGAGCGAGATGAACAGTGAAAGAATGACGTAAGTAGGTACTTTAGGTATCTAAACATCCATTGTCGCGAGACGTGGAGTGCGGTGCGTATTCCCTCCACTGAGGGAGGGTGCTTTCAGCCCCGGCCTACAGAGCAGGCCGTGCCCTGGGCATCGCTAAATTTACAGTGGATTTTCATACGCTACGTTCTGACGTAGGTAACTGACCCCGCCTCAGACCGAATTGCTCCAAGGCTGCCTGTATCAATCACGACAGGACATCTTTCCATCAAGGGCATTCTCCCTCGTGCTCCTGCATAATGCAAGTCCGACACACAAGTTATCTTGTTAATGAGTGATTAAACTTGTTACGCCTCTCTTGTTTCCAGTATTAACGTCTGAGCTACCGTATGTCTTTTGATCTCCGTTACGTCGGGTTGCGCACCCACTGCAAACAATATCCATCAGTTTTCATCTCCTCAGCGTTTGCCGGGAAAGCACAATGTCGGGGGCCTGCATAAGCATCACTGAAGCAATTTTCTGGAGAAGCGGCAGAAAGAGAAGGCGAAATGCTCTGTTTCTTGCTTCCTCGGTTTCCTTGATCTTTCAGCTTCGCTTTGCTACCCGATTTCACCAGCGCCATCATTTGATACCACCATCTCTCTAGTCATCATTTTACTTTGCACTCAGCTCCTACCATGGACGCCGGTAAACGCTCACATCAAGAATATGTTGAAGACCAAGTCGAGGAGGACGAGGAGGATTCAGATTCCGACGTCCCTCTGAGACAAACGCAAGCGAAACGTCTCAAACGTTCCCAGCAACTCAACCCAGCTCGCGCCATTTCTCCTCCACCACTTCAGCCTTTGCGACCAGCACCGATAGATCAAGCCCAACCCGCAACTCAACCGACCATTACTACGATACGACCCGAGCGAACTCAATGCCGCGTCCAACGGCCCAGACCACGAGTCCCCGCCCCCTCAATTCGCACTCAACTCTCTGCGACAGCGGTGATCAATAGTGCAAGGCAAGCATCTCGTAGCTTTGACGCAGTCTCGGAAACTTCCCCATCTACATCTACTGCTACTGAAAATCCACTACCCATCGATGGCATTGACTCGAACCCTCCTCAGCCACGCTGGCCACCCCTGCCAGACAACAACAACATACCCCACGCCTATTTATGTTACGCCGAGGAGATTCGCACCGTCGTGAACATACTTTGCGGCAAAACGCTTGATAGCGGACAATTCTTTGAGATCTTGCGACATGAAACCACAGCTCCCTTGATAAGGCCCTCCTGGACTGTCCCAGACCTAGAAAAGCAGGAAGACATCGGGTTTCTCTGCGGTAAGTTCCCAGCCCACCACCATCGCAATAACTAACCTGTCTCTGCAGCATTCCCGGACCAACATCACTCGATACCAATGTGCGGGGAGTGTCAATCATGCGACCACCTCCACGTTACCCATCGCATCATATTCAAAAGGTGTCTTCGAGTCGATGCAAAGTTCTTCTGCGTTACACGGGAGGGCTTCCCAGGCCGGCACTCGATGCTCTCTCAAAGTCGGCATAAGTACAGGGATAAGGAATATCTTCAGAGAACAGAGCATGACCTACTCTTACGGGCACATAACAACGTGAGGGCCTTTTGTTGGCGGCTTGCGGCGTGGGTCTTCAGAGATGCATTCCATCATAAGACGGATATAATGAACAGACAGGCCTTGTTTCGACTGTTTGAGGAAGCGGTGACGTGTTGAAAGAGCTGTAGCTCCAAGAGGTGCAGAGACTGTGTCGCGCATGCTGACAATGATCGAAGCAAGACTGAGCTGCAGGCACCGGACCTGGAATGTCAGACAGATGATACTTATCGGCCACTGGATTAGCCTTGAACAAGAACGACGGCTGGCACGATGCCCATTGTGCTTTGGTCTTTGGTGCGTGGTCTAATGATGGTGTTGAGGCATGGTAGCAATTCGAAGATAAACATCTGTATAAGACAGGAGAACTTGTTTAACAACAAGGCGTTAGTAATAAGACAACGCAAAAATAATAACAATATCTTTGCTATCTTAGTTTGTGGAAAGAGACTGGTTGCTGATAAGTGTGAGATGTTTGCCTTATTCAGAAGAATGTGTTCGGCGGCACAAGTTCAAGACCTACGAAGCCATGTTCCTTGTTGAGAGCTGGCAATTGAATCTAGAAGTGAAGATTCAGCCATTCTTGATCTTTCTATTGCTCAAGGAGCCGTAGGCGCAACCAACTGCCGCAACGATATAAATAAGACCAGGCCTCGGGGTATCATCAACATCCATTCTTCAGTTGACAGACCTGTGGTCACAGGAATACAAATGACATCAAGTGAATCTACCTACTGCGAAGTATATTAACAGAATGAACAGAAATGTCTGATCTGGAGCGAAATCATCTACGCCGAATCTATCCTTTCCTTACTTACAACATCAAACTAAAGTCAACCGCGTCTTACAAATGGCTGATCACCAGTATAAGCCAATAACTCTTCATCGGTCAAATGAATCTCGATTCTACCCATGGTATTACCTCTGACCGGGACAGGGCTTTCACGTGGGCTGCACAAAATGAGCATCGTAGTTGAGAAAAGCAGGATTCAGAATGTTGTTGGTCAGAAGCGAAGCTGATCAAGTCAGTAAAGATCACATCTGCGAGTTGATAAACAGACCTCGCGATATATATCAAAATAAAAAGAAACCCATAGTCTTTTTGCTGGCATAATCAAAAGTGATGTATTCAAAGTCCGGCATGTCGCTGCTGATGCGGTGGTAACTTTGCCAGTAAGCTCTTGCCGGTCTGAGACCCGAGGAAGCGATGGGCTCCAGCTACATCTTCTTCATGGCGAGGGTTTCTGACGATTATGAGGTGAGATGTGAGATTTGAGATGGGTGCAATGTGTTAAATGGCCGGAAGGCGGAGCGCCAGTGATGTGTGCCGGTATAATGAGAGCGAGCGGTGAGAAGCCTTGGGGAGAGGTTTTATCTTCTAGAATGATAGAAGAAGCATTGTAAAACGTTCCAAGATACATATGAGATAGAGGCTCTGAATACCAAATTACTTGTGTCGTGTGGCTTTACAAAAGATATGGAATAAATAGGCGTGCCTTACATAATCATGTGAGTCTATAGAGTCTCGCCGAGCTCAACACAAACACCGTTCTGCTCGTAACTTTCTGGAATCGCCAGTTGATTTAACTTACATGGCTGACAACAGTCTCAAAATGTTAAACAACTGAGACAATTTCTTTTCATGGCGTCTGTTCTCCAGCTTCTGGGAGGGAGTTCATCTTGACTATGGCTTATGTCAGTCTGCCCTAAGATTATTGTGAGAGCCAAAATGAAAAGTGCGACAAAGCATAGATGATTTATATAATACAACTGGTGAAGCCGTATGACGCATCAAAAAGACAAGTTCGCTACTAGGACAGGCCAAAACATACAACAGCGGGGATTCGCTGGTCGTCACCGACCCAACTACTAATCCGCCGGTTAGTGGCTTGACTATGGGAGAGCAGACGGGATCCCGTATTTTCCACTACCTATGGTCGTATGTAGCAGAAGGAGTACGCATTGTAGGTTATACCGATGACAGAGTTAGGCTTGGCACTCGATAGATAACCCCCACCCCCCCAATTGCAGTGCAATCACTGACTGGGCTGTCTTGGACATACTTCACAGTTGCCAAATCCTACACTGTATTGCACGCGAGTTCAAGATATCTCTTCAACAACTGTAATGGTATGTTCAGTTTGTTACTGAAGTCGCTTTTCCTCGCCTGTATTTAACTGACATTGTTATGAGTATATCCTCCCAGGGCGCCAATACTCAGATGCTCTCCATACAACTGTTGAAGTACAAAGGAAAGAAATCCTGAAAGTTTTTTTTCATACAACCACTCATCCAACACGGCTTGTCTTGTCTCAGATAGACTGGAACGCAGTCTTGGCAAGCGTAGCCTCCCACTGCTTGATTCGTTCAGCAGCTTCAGCCTTGCTTCTCTTTTCACCCCGAATCTTGTCCCCAAGCTCTGTAAGACGAAAATCGGACTCCTCCTGCGCGCTCTCCGTAGCTTCAAGTTCTCCTTTCGCAGCGTCGAGCTGTTTCTCCAATTCAGAAACCCTATGTTTCAACTCGTCGATGGTGCTGCTGCGCTGGTCGATGAGCTCCTGTGGAGCTTGCTTGAGCTCAGCGATCGTCTCGTCATTCTTCTTTACGCTGGACCTCTCGGCCTTAACGCAGGCTTCTAGCTTTCGTCGTTGATTGAGAAAAGCGGCAAAGTTTGCCTCGAGGGATTGGGCGACGATGAGAGGATCATCAGGGTCGCTTAGGGGTGTGTTGGTCTCTGATCCTCGTATGTTGTCTGTAGGTGCAGTGCTTACAAATTGGCCTTCCGTTGCTTCATCGACCACAGGTTCTCCAAATTCAGGTTCATCGGGTGCAGGTTTCGGGGAGCTCTCGGATGACGAGATGAGCACAGTCTGCACTGATTGCTTTGGCGCCGGGCAAGGAGAGGTCGGTGCAAGTTCCTGCTTCGAGTTTATTGGTTCTGTTCGGGTTGAAGACTGCGCCGGAAAGGACTTGCGCAAAAGCACTTGAAGCTCGGGATCGACGGGGACAGCATGATCCTTTGGGGTCCCAGCAGGAATCGTATTCCCGTTCAAGACAGCATCTTGGGCGGAGGTAGGGACTCTGGTAACCATGTTCTCATCTGTATCAGCCGATCTGATCATCTTGATGAACTCCATACGGGCTGTTGCGATGTCAACGTATCGAGGAACCCTCTCCTTAGCCATGAGACACTTCAGAAAGAAAAGCGCATAGATACTGCCGCTGGGCCTGTCTCGCTGAATCGGACCAAGCTGCAATGAATTAGTATCATAATCTGTCGTGGCTTGAGTATCCAACTTACCTTTTTCATGAACATCATACTTTTCATGTTGAGGTCTTGTTGCGATCTCAACCAATCAACAAGTCCCTCTGCAGGTACCTTGGTGGAAATATTTGTCAACTGGTGGACCAGAGTTGCCTTGCCCATGTCGAGATGACAGAGCGCCCATTGGTCCTCGCGCCGATCATGGACAAAGAATGCGATGTGTTGAGCTTTCAGAGCGGAATGTTGGGCGTCAATCTTGTCGTCGTCTGTGAAGGAAGAGCCGGGTGGGAATATATACCAATCTGAAGGGCGTGGGAATAGATTCGCACATCGTGTCATGTCGAGACTGTCCAGTGCATCGCCGTTTCGAATTGCATCGATGGTAGCACTCATAGGTTTGGCTATATTGGTGATCTGAGGTTGTCTACCAGTGTACTGTTTGGCTTGGAGGATTGATGTCTCGGCGAGTGTGATTGACTCTGCAAGAGGATCTGGTATTGGCTCAGTATTCTCTCTATCAAGCGGCGCTTGTTCATCTTCGCTGCTGGGGACCTCTTCTCTTTGAGTCTGAGAAGGCGTCTTGGGCATCAGGTTCTCGAAGTCAATCTTGGAAGATTCGCTGGTAGACCCTTCCAACAGGGTCTTGACAGACCTCCCTCACTCCACAGCTCGGTAGGATCGCGGTTGGCATCCTGGAAGGCCTTGATGACCTTTCGCATGCCGGCCTTGTTGGCGGGGAGTAGTTTGCCGGCGGGTGCGTACTCGGGAGACCACCAGCCGGGACATCCTTCATCAGGCTTATTTGACTTGCGCGTCTTCTTCTCTTCGGGGCTCGGAGGTGGTGAGGCCGATAGCTTTGGATGCTTCGCAGGACGGCTGGGGGAGGGCGAGCGGCTTACCTCAGCCTGTGGTCGCTTTCGAGCTCTGCCAGGCTTTTTGGGAGGCATGGTCAGGCATAGACAGATAGCGCTTCAGAGAGGGCTCATGGCACTTGCTCACTAGATGGCATAAGAGCGTGCGAAAGAGCAGCCAGGCCGTTCTGAGCCAAATAAAGATATGTTCTTAAGATTGTGAGTGAGGATCGGGTGTTGTTGTGGAAACAAAAAGCAAGCAAACGACTAAGTTACCTGTCGGTTGCAGAGCAGAGCACTCACTGTTGGCGACTGTCAGTGCAGTATCCGCTCAGGCTAGGTACCTATCGTGCCGTAACAGACGCGCCCTGAAGAGCCAGTCATTCAGTTTCAGTTTCGTGTAACCAACCATGACACAAATGATGACGGTGCCTAAGTGTGATAGGATTGTGGCAGGCCACAAGAGGCTTCAGCCCGTAGCGCACCAAGGTAAAGAACACTAATAAACACATACGGGCAAGATACTCGTCGCCCTCGATGGTGCCTAAGAGTCGAACCTGTTACTTCTGGGGCTGAGAATTGAATCACTAGATTGTGTGGTCAAACGTGTTAGTGAACGAGAATGAATGGAACAATGTGTCATGGAAGTGCATCAGTCCCTATCGGTTCAGCATCGATCCATTCTACACATCCTCTACACCACCATGCCCAACCAACAAACAACTCACTCGTAGTGACTATCAAGGTCACTTAACTATTACAGATCCCGTACCCGCTGCAGTGACGTGAAAATAGCCAGGCCTTGGCCAGCTGGTAAGTCATTGCCCCCTTCGGCCCACTCTGGAGCGTCACTTGCCAAGGCTCGGTCTCGGTGTCGATGGCCCATCGTACTATATTCCTTCGAAGGGCATAAATGAGGTTGCTATGGCTATGTACGTAGGCGGATATAGTGATCTTAATGGTGGTGATATCGCTAAAGATTAAGGAGGAGAGGGGGAGGGGGTGGTCTGCTTACATGAGTAAGCATAAGTGTAGTTAGACGTTTATTAGTGGTGAAACGTGCCATTCCCTCAACAACCTACATTAACCTGATCCTAGCTACAAACAAGATTAGACAGATATTGCTCTCCGCTTCATTTTCGCCTTGATTGCCTTGTTTGGCAAAGCCTCCTTACATTACCTCAAAGATCCTAGGAACGATTCACTTCTGTATGTGAATATGGCTTCTAGTACTTCGAATCTTGCTAACGCCGGTGGTGTGGTGCTATCTCTTCACGTAGCTTTCAAAAGCATTATTATCTGAAAAGGCTTCTTCCTTCTATCATGGTCACCTTTCTTAATCTTGGGCAAGACATCCCTCAGATGCATCGTTCCGGCGTCCATATCACCCATCGTAGCTGCACGATAGGTAATAGCATATCGCCAGTGACTGGTACTATCATCAGCGGACTTCAAGTATCTTGGCTTATTGAATTTACTAATGTCTAGTCTGGCAAAGCTCGGCATTCAATTGGAGATGTTTGCAGATTCATTTTCTACGGATTTCTTCCCGGGCTTTGCTGCCCTAGCTTCGGAAGTCTGGCTATGTTCGGTAGTGAGAAGACATTAATTATAGCCATTAGGTTTGTTCATTGAATAAATATATTGCACAAAGGGCCCAAACACAAAAAGATGTCTTTGTCCTACTGCCACACTATATAAGCCACATTGTTCTTCCCGCTGACCATCGTCAATTCCTTTTCTTTTTTTCCTCTGCCCAACTTTCCCTACCATTGCACTTTCTTTCGCCACATCAACCGCAATGTTCATATTGCGCGTAGAACGGAATTGGCGTCTTATTGCGCGCCAGATGCAGCGACTCCTCAAACAGATGAAGGACATGGCAGAAACGCAAAACGCAGACTTCAACGATATTCTTGGAGGACTGGGCATCAACAGGGATTTTATATTTGACCTAGAAATCCTTGCCCCTTTGTCTGCTACCACGGAGGGTGAACTGCGCTGGCCAAAAGAGTGGATTGAGCCCAGAGGCACATTCTACGCCAACTTGGACATGCTCAAAAGTTGGGTCATTGACTGTCACTCAAGACAGGAGGAAAAGGACGAGGACGAAACTCCACGCCTGGTTAAGGGCCAAGGCTGTTTGTTCACCCCGCCTCGACTGACTGAGAGACAAAAGCGAGAGATCTTTAAACGTAAATGATGCCGAATCCATCTTGTCAGCTTTGATCCCGACATCCTCGACAACTGGGTTCAAAAGATCTGCGTGGACTTTCCAGTATTTGTGATCATGCCTTAGACTGGCTGTGTATGCAAACTTTTATCCCTTTCCTTCACAACATTCGCTAACGACCTAGCACCTCATCGGCACAACGTGGGTGAGTAGCCGGTTTCCGCCCTCTTGTTGGCTGTTGAATCACTGAGAGGCAATTCACAGGTTGTTCAATAACCGAAGAAGTTCGAGAGTGCCTTTCGACCATACAGTTCCATTTCCGAACCACATGAGATGTTGGACTAGTTGGTACGAACATGACGCCTGTACAAGTTAATTTACTTATCTTGCCCTGTGCATTGTCACTGTATGCTTAATGCCGTGCATTTTTATCGGATCCTGAATGAACCGGCCGTTGAGAGCTATCAGCATTTCTTTGCTAGCTATCCACTTCGTCTGAATGTGTCCTCTTCCATTAGCATGGTGTTGATCGCTAATCTTAGTCATGCAACGAGCCTAAAAACGGCAGTACGCGTGTACCTTCGTCTTACCTACTACCTACCTCACAGTTTCACAACACCGTATCAACTCTTATCAGTAAAAGCCAACCCTTCAGCAACTAAATAACTCCAAATCACGAGCAAAATGATCAAACTTGTCGCATTCGACCTCGATGGCACTCTCGCAGAGAGCAAGCTCTCGACTCAATGGGCGAAGCCCTCGCCGATCTTTTGACCGTCGCCCACGTCGCAGTCATTTCGGGCGGTGACTGGCCTCAGTTTCAGAAACAGGTCGCAAGCCGTCTTCCCGCGCGAGCTGACCTCCCCAAACTCTGGCTCATGCCTACCACTGGCACAAAGCTCTACACGCACAAAGGCAACGAGTGGAAGGTGGAATATGCGGAACTGTTCAGCGAGGAGCAGAGGAAGAACATCATCGAGGCTTTCAACGCTGCTCTCGACGCAACGGGCTTTCAGCCTGAGCAGACTTGGGGTGAGCGCATTGAAGATCGAGGTAGCCAGATCACCTTTTCCGCGCTCGGTCAACAAGCGCCCCCATCAGCGAAGGAGGTCTGGGACCCTGACTTTGAGAAGCGGAAGATCATCCAAGCAGATCTGTACAAGCGACTTCCAGACTTATCGATCAACATGGGTGGAGCGACTTCAATTGACATCACGCAGAAAGGCGTTGACAAGGGCTACGGACTGAAGAAGCTCTCGGCAGCGAGTGGGATCCCCCTGGAGCAGATCATGTTCATCGGAGATGCCATCTTTCCTGGTGGAAATGATTACCCTGCCAAGGAATTGGGACTGCACACTGTTCGGGTGAAGAACCCAGATGGGACCCTGGCTGCTATTGCGGGCATCGTTGCGTGTTTGAGCGAGACTGGGCCTTTGCATTGATGCGAAACTCCAATCAATGCCAGTTCACGCCTGAAAGGGGAAGTAACCCTTTGCTACTTCTGAAGGAGATGAGCAGAAACCACCATTCATGTCGGGAGGGAAGCAGAGAAGATGACAGCAAACAACATATCCTTCAGGTCATGAGGACTTAATATCATTACAGTTAATATAAAGCAATTGACCCTCGTACCAAATATGTAACTCCCTGTTAAATGCGTATGTTCAGATGAGCGACATGACATGCACCTTGAGCAATCTGTCTGAATAGGAACCATGCATCCTGATGCCTAAATAACCAGGACCTCTTAAACACTTCCTGTCCACCACAAATGTACGAGCACGACAAAATAACTATGTTCAAGAAGCTTAACAATTTCATGTAACTATGATGGTCAGATCGGTTCAACTTAGTATCACCAACGTAGCCAAATCGTCGCTGAGCTGTGACCAAGTTGCCAGGTTTCTTTTATCCCAGCCTGATTCAATGGACCGTGGATCTATAGCTTCGACGAGTCAGCATGATGATCGATAAAGACAGTAAACAAAGAATCATGACATCGAATGTCTCAGCTTGTGTAACGGAAACAGCTTGAATCATATGTGATCATAGCCATGGAAGTATTTGTTTCGATCTCATCTTTGACAGTGAGGAGGACTTGGGGAAATGACAGGAAAACTTACCCTTCAATACCAGACAAGGCCTTCAATGTTTGCAAAAATTTTCACCTGATGGCATACTTCCTTTGCCCAAGGACTTTAACTCCCAAGAGTGCATGGCCTCAATCGCGAACCTCTCACAACCCCAAGGACTACCAAAGACAAACACGGCAATGAATGAAGAAGAGAGGGGGGAAAGAATTATTTGCGGCATTTTCTCCTTTTAATCGTATGATTCGTGCCCAATATTTTCCAAGGGGACCCTGCTCGGAAGAGCGTTGATCCATGCGCAGCCAAGATGATATCGAAGTCATGCGTCTGCTGAAGGATGAATCTCACGCCTTGGGCACCATGCACCTCGTACAATCGGAAGACATAAATAATATACATTGAAGCACTCACAGAATATCCGAAATCCAAGATAGAAAACTTAATAAAAAAGCTGGCTCAGATGTTGACTTTGTCAATGTCATACACCATCTGCTGCGTCTCTGATCCCCAGCGATCCATGCCAAACGCCCAAGCACCTTGCATATACAGCCAAAGTCCCGTCTCCTTCAGCCATAAGCCCCATGGCCCTGTTTTTCTTCTCATCTTCGCATTTCCCGAAGATCTATTTGCAATATCCTCAACTCTTGGTCTCCGGATGTCATCAAACTGTTTGAATGCATCCCTAAGAGGCAGTTCCTTCTCCAGAAGGCGAGCAAGGAGAAATGCATCTTCAAATGCCATCGACACCCCTTGGCCTGCATGAGGTGGCATGGCGTGTGCGGCATCACCGAGAAGGAGAGTTCTTCCTTTGTGCCATCTTCCTCCAGTGGGTAGCTTGTAAATCGGGTAAAACTTCACAGCCGTCGTATTGCCTATTAGCTCTCGCAAGTTATCACCCCATTCTCCACCCGCACCTTCGAGAGTTTTGTGAAATTGAGTCTTAAATCCCTCCACTTCCTCTCGTCGATGAAGCTCCCATCCATTACGAGCGTCCTCAGAGTCCGGCAGGGGGACTTCTTTAGACAAAAACCACAGAATCTCGTCATCAGAAGCAGTGCATGTCATGACACCAAACATACCCTCTTGAGTCATTGTGACATTCATGCCTCTCATTTCTTGCAGAGCTGCCTCGGAAACACAAGAAGCTGAGACCAGAGCGCCGAGGCCCGACATTCCCGTGTACACAGGCGTCTGACCTGGATCGACATGCAGGCGTCGAACAGCAGAGTGAATCCCGTCGCACCCAAGGAGAAAGTCTGCCGTATCGCTGGTCCCGTCAGAGAAAGTCGCAGTGACTGAATCAGCCGATTCTGTGATGGAGATCAGTGATTTGCTGTAGTGCAACGCGATACCAGCTTCAGCGACCGCTTTCAATAAGGTGTCGAGTAGGTCAGTTCGCTTGACTCTCATGTACCCATAACCGGTCTGTTCCTTTGCTGCAGAAACCATGTCTCTTCGTCCTAGAACTCCTCCATTTAGAGAGTGAATGGTCATGTTGGAGTGACTGCTTCCGCGCTCCTTGAGCTCTGAGTAAACTCCTAAGCGATCAAGAAGGCGCAGACCATTTGGCATGATGCCGATGGCACTCCCCAATGTGGAGGGTGCTGATCGAAGTTCATAGATCGTGCAGTTCACGCTCGCTTGCTGCTGTAAACGTAGAGCGGTTGCTAGACCCGCGGGGCCTCCGCCAATGATGATGGCCTACAGAGATGTTAGCCTTGTTGGCCGCCTGTAATTTGGGAAACTTGCCGTTGTTTGCTTCATTCTTCGAATATTGGTTGATGAAATTCGAAGTTTTTTTTTGTCTTGTTCATTGTATTGGAATTGCCGTTTATAACTACTTCATCTGTCGGAGATCAGGTGCGGAAGTCCGCGGTCGAGAATTTCCTTTTTCGGCCGTGCGTGAAAGACAGTGTCCGGACCGGGCTGATCGGACATTAACTTCAACGCCGGCTGAGACTGCAGAGTTTTGGTATTGACATGTCCACGCAAACTCGACTGGGGTATTCCCATCGTAAAGGGTTTGAATAGTGCTAAAGAAGTCCAACGTATTTCTCGCCTCCCACGGCGCAAGCTTCGCAGTAGCTTCATGCCACAGTCCACTCAATGCCATGCTTCGAACTTCTTAACTGAAGTTGCTAGGATCAAAGTCGAGGTCTTGCAGAAGAGAAGTCCACTGAAACTCTTCAAGGTCAGGCACAGCTGCCAAAAAGTCTGACCAGAGCTGGTGCGAATGTTCATCTCCTAAACCGTCCTCCTGCATGCCTACTGCAATATCATTCATGTCGGTGAAAGTACTTCCAGAAACCAAATCCAAGTTCGCGTTTAACGTTATAGCCGGTGAAGCTGATGTCATCGCACTCGCGCGTTGCTTCTGCAAAGTCCCCATGACCTGTTCCATATTCTTCTCGATTCCTCTGATCAAGCTCTCCGCGTTCTTCCTCGATTTGTTAAGCGTCTCGTACGCGCCTTTAACCTTTTCCTTTAGGGCTTCCGCGTCTGGGGCATGAGGGTTGTGAGACAGGTCGACTGCCAACGCTACAGCGGCTGAGGTGACATGCAAGAAGATTACCCAATACCTCTCAGGTCTGAAGTGAAGCTTGGCAACCGCGTCGTCCATCATGCGTCTAAGTTCAAGGATCTTGTATGCTGATGTGAGGATCGTGGTTCGAGAGTAAGAGTATCGAGGATCTGAGTACGCTGCGAGGTGATAAGGACGATGAAGTCGACAAATGCGTGCATGAATGCCGAGGTGGAGACTGATTCGCTGCCAGTAGATGAACGGCCTTGTCTCGCAGATCCCTTTAGAGTTCTGCATACTTTCCGGATCGAGCTTACAGAATTCAGGAAGGACGTTTATGAAATCCTGCAGTTTTCTATCAAGCTGGAGAATGACCTCATAGTCTTCTTCGGGGGCGTCATCAGCTAGCGGGCTGATCGCGTCGATAATCTCGCGAGATATTTCTGCAGTCCTGAGTCGCAGAAAGAAGAATGTCATATCTGTTGGAATGGAAATAGGTAAGTCTGGTATGTCGCCTGAAACCGTGAGCGCAGCATCGTCGACGTTACGCGGCTTTTCAACTCTCATCAGTCTCGGAATGAATGTGTAGATACCCTCCTGGGAGCTCCCAGAGAACGAGGTCAACCTGACGGAGGGTCAGCTAGATCAGCCACTGATTTTGTAAAGGATGCGTTACCAGTCAGAAGCAACCATGTTCCACCATACACGTCTCTGAACCTCCAAGTCAATATTATTGGCCTGGCTTATGTGTCGCTCTTTCTGCACTGCTGGGCTGTCTAAGCGATGGATCATCATTTCGCGACACATATTGTAGCAGCGGCTTCTCAGATTCAATGCCTTGATCGGGACGACATCATCGGAGTTGATGGCCACGTGCGCAAGCGTACATATGGCTGAGACAGCAGTGACTGAGGGCCGTAGTGGTATGTGAGTGTCTTCAATGATCGACAGAGCAGAGTGAAAATAGCAGTCGAATGCCGACACTGCGTTTACTTTTGTTGCTTCAAGCCTATGAAGAAGTTCATCTGTCCAGGCCAAGGCGGCACCAGCAAAGATACTGAAAAGCATGAGCATCTCTTCAATCTTCAGAACTTGTTTTTCAGAGTCCACTGAGCCATAAACGAGCGATCTAGTTGATGGTACGTGCAGGACACCGAAAGTAGGTTGGATAGTATCGATGAAGTGTTCGCATAGCAGATGTGCTTGCTGAGCAGGCGGAAGATTAGACGCCAAATGGTTCAAGCGGGCATTGTCAGAAGCATATTTGTTGCTCGGCGGAGCGTCATCGTGGCAGTTGAACAGCTTGCGGCCTATATGGTATGATCAGCTTGGAATGGGCCGACATGGCAGGATTCAGGCTTGAGGTTCGTACTAGAGGATGCTAATTCTGGTTGCGTAAGCTGCGATACTCGAGGTCCATTTAAGAAGACAGCTTTCTCAAGTTTCATTAGCCTGTCAAGCATTTCCTTGTTTCTGGGGCCATTAGCACGGCGAATGAGCGTATGTTAGGAACATGTTGACTGACAGGTCCAACTGTCTCAGTGGAGAGAAGGCCAAGGTGCTTTCGTTTGGGTCGACTAAAGCATCGCCAAGGCTCCGTTCTGGCAATGCCTCACTCTCTAAAGAATTGATTGCTCTACTGCCATTCTCGTAAACGCACGTGAGGCGCCGCTGGGTACAATTCGAACAAGGCTGGTTGCGATCACAGCGCCGCTTCTTCTCGCGGCAGGGGCGGCATGAGACTGGCAGTCGAGAAGCCCTGTAAGTCGACATTATAGGCGCTCCGGAGTAATTGCGCTTCATCGTACGTATGGTGCGCGCATCGGCATCGGCATCGGATATTGATCAATTGACAAGGTCAGATTCATGGAGCGGAGATGTTGTGTCAAAGCCGCGGGTCCGCGGAGGAGAATTGACAAATGCGGTTAGCATGAATAGTATTTCACGTGATAGTGGCACCTCCAAGCTAGGCACTCTGAGGTCATCACCATGAGTAAATAAATGTTGAGACAAACAGAGGAACAAGAAACAGAAACGAATAATGATATTATCGCTAATCTATGCAAATGATGGAGATTTTGGCTCCATTCCTGAACCCTTCCACAACTGCAACCTATTGATAGTCTTAGTTCTCTCTGCAACAGATGTTAGTTTTGTTGCCATGAGTTTCAAAACTAGGACGACTTACAATATGGCTAATTCAAGATCGCCCTGGATCTTGGCTTTCAATTGTAACTCAACATCGAGGTCCATATCCAATCTCACGCGGGGTGCGCTGCTTTTCTTTCCCGTCTCTTGACTCGCGGGTTGAACAGGCTGCTGATTTTGGGGCTGATTGATGGTTCCTTGAGACCCGGTGCTGGCTTGATCGACTTTGTTATTCCGTGAATTCTGGGTCATTTGTTTTGATTCATTCTCGCTAGAATAAGCGCTCTGATCACCGGCGGTTGAGTGGGCCTCTTGATTCGTCTTTTCTGTTGCCATTTTGGATGCCTTCCGAGATGATTGAATGCGATTTCTGGTGGTACGTGCTTTTGCTATGCTTTGAACAAATCTTTTGGGTACTTAGGCCATTCAAGTTAGGAAAACTTAGAAATTGCTGTTCTGTCTTGATGAGTTGATGATATCTGTCGTCTGGGTGGCGATTGGAAAAGTGGCACTATGATGTCAATGCCCCCGTCCTCAATCAAGGACAGGCCTCATCCTACACGTGACCATGATGTCGATGAGTCTCATTCTGTTGAACGATTGGATGCCAGAAATATTGATAGATTTCTATGGAAGATGTAGTTGCATCGCAGAAAGGCTTGGAACAGAAGGTTGAGGAAGCGGCCTGTAGAGATCTGGCCATGTCTACAGCACAATAACCCTGTCCCCAACTCGTGCAATGACTAAGGCCGGTCAAATCCACCGGCTCCGGGGCCTCCCTTCGCAAGAGGATGGAACTCAAAAGACCCAACAAATATGCCCGAATCCAAGTACTTCTTTGCCCATTCCCTCACATGCTCTGAACTAACATGCGCCGAATACGCGTCTCGGTCAGTAAACCTTAAGCATTCAAGTCAGCTACAGTCGCGCTTCTGATATGCGAAGGACTTACTTCTCCATGCAGACAAACTCGTCTTTTCCCTCAGTCTTGTAGAACCTGTAGATCTTGGCGCCTGGTTCCTTCAAGGTCGCTTCGGCAACCTCGGTTAGACAGGCATGGGCCTAACTATTGAGAAAACAGACTGGGCATGACAGTGTCATGGGGCTCATACCTCGCCAATCCTGTCCGGATTCACCGCGATGGTGGAAACGGAAAAGTACTCTCCAGATTCTTCAGAGGCCATATTGAGTCGAATTGACGAAACTGTGTTGTGCAAGGCTTGTTTCTTGTCTTGGGAGTGCTTTGGGTTTCGATGAGAATAAATGGGGGCGTAAGCACTACCATGGTCTGAACTCCGTAGAGTCAAGTCAGAAGTGGTCGTCAGCTATTGCTGACAGTACCTCCTCCACTCTTTCTTTTGGCGGTGTGAGACTATAGGATTCACCAATGTCACCTCACAAGAATTGAGCCTTGCAGAGAGGTATACCTCGGCTCTCAGGCTGGACCGAGTTGGTTCAGAGAAACGTAACAGAATAACCGGGGTAAATATGTAATATCGCTCTCTCGACTAATATCGGATATCTAAACTGTATACAAGATTATACAGACGAGCCAGTCTATGTTCGCCATACCTATTGGCCATTATTCAGCTCGCCAACACACCTTCATTAGTTCGTATGCTCAGTCAAAAATCAAATAATGGCTTCGCTAAGTGTATTTCTCCTCTTCTGTCGCTTCAGTCAACGTCAAGTCCAAGTCTCTTTGATCCCCCTTCCAGACGTTGGGCTCACTGGTCATCTCGACTTCTTTCCCGCGCGTAGGCTCATTTTGTGAGCTCAATCTCTGGAATTCGCCCGCCAAAGCTTCCATGCCGATGTCGTCCATGCTCTCGCTCGTTGAATCGAGGTTGATTGGGTAAAGGCTGCTATATGTGCCCTCTTGGTTGAACGCCCGTGTTGTAGCTCTGACGTCCTCAACCATGCTGTTGTTTTTCCATCCTTCGCGTTTGAAGGTTCCGTTTTGCCAACCTATTGTCATCAAACCTTCTGTGATACCCCGGAGCCCCTTGCACCAAGACGCTATCGACAGAAATCCACGCGCTGCCAATATGAAGTAAAACTGAGCGTCGGATGCACCGGGACTTCGAAAGACTTCGTTGATGAGGGTGAGAAGCCCGGGGGTGATGAACATGGTAAGATTCGTTGACTCGAATCGTTTCCTGTATAGATATATAAGCCGTTTGAGTTGATGGACGGATGCCTCGTGAGTGGCAGTGGCAAGTTCGCTTCCCCCAACGTCCTCATAGCTTCTGCGGCCGAGAAATGGGCGCCACATGTCTATTACTGCTGTGTGGTACCAAATACTGTGATGATCAGTTGACAACCTTCAGATGAATGCCGATCCACTCACTGTAGTACCAGAACATGATGGGGGCAGTTTTCACTCCTCTGTACGTCCTCTGGAAGGATACTGGCCCAGTCAAGTAACAGCTGATACATCTGATGCGCGTGTGACATAGGTAGACGGCTGAAGTGGTTATAACCTTCACCAAATGCTTCGTGTATGATGATCCAGAACTTGGATATCCATGTAAATGTGCTTCCCATATGCTCATTCAGGGGCGGCCCAGGTGCAACTCCTGGTACAGGTAAGGATGGCGGATGTCTTATTCGGTGTTTTGCTCGGAAGTTGATACAGTGGAGACTACATCAAGTCAGTAATGGCTGTCTGGATGGTCAGGGTAATAATACCAACCTGTGCCAGCCAAAGGTCCCCCAAGCAGCAAATGACGCTGCAGTCCGTATTTCGTCGTCCTCATTGAAGTCAGGCACTGATGTTCCATCGTCGCTGAAGAGACCGAGCCCACGTCCTATTTCTACACTGGCGTCGAGATATAAAAGTCCAACTTTGTCTTCGCCATGCTGATTACAAATAAGGACAAGAAGCATTGCTGATGATAACGTAGTGATGGCATTATGGTCCGTTAATTCCTTCCATCGCCTCTTGGCCTCTCTCAAAAACGCAAGAGAGAGTGTTTGAGCTCGTGGCTCAAATTGAGAGTAGGAAGCCTGCCCAAGTCAGCAAGCGCTTTTTTCAAGGGCAAGGGGGAGAGCTTACGCAGGCCCAGGCAAGGAGTGAGCTAACTAGAAGTTGTGAGCAGAATCGGCCTCCGCCTGCCACAAAATCTCGAATGAATAAATTGGCATCGAAGAATGCTAGTAGCGGGTGCTCGTTGACTAGATAGAAAGATATGGCCTGCGCAGCCAGGCTTTCGGGTATGGGCACGGAAGTCCACTGCCATATTTGAAGAGACTCTAGTCGAGGGTCAACACCAGTATCTCCAGTGGTGTCGCTTGGCGTCGAGAAGGATTCAGAAGTCGTGGGAGTCTCCGATCTTCGACCGAATTCTATTGGCGTGAAAGGTGTCAAGGGTGCTGTTGTTTGTTGATTCGAAGATGTCAGGGTCCGTTTGTTAATTGCCAATAGGCCAAGATCTACATCCTTGATGTCAAGAGTTTCCAGCACAGGAAATACACCGGCAAATCGCATGTTTAGGTCCAGCTCTATTGTTGAATCGGCTGAAGTTCCCGCGAGACTGGTGGCTAGAGGGTCGGTTGGTGCAGGCGGCTTTATGATGCCCGAGTTAAGAACTTGCAAAAATTCGGATACAGACCCGCTGCTGCGCAATCTCCCCAGCAGATGTTGGGCGTGTTCATCAGGGGCAGTCCTCAGGAGCTCCAATGCCTGGAATAGATCTTTAGAGCCCTTTCTCAGCTCTATCATCTTCTCATGAGAAACCTCGGCGCGATACACACACTGCTGTCTTCGGCTCGCGCAGGCCGAACATGTTGGTTTACGACCATCACACTAGAGACAATAAAGACTGTTGTTACTCATACGTGACGCCAATGCGATTTGATACGACAGGACAAACCTTTGATTTCCGGACGCGGCAGTTGTTGCACGCAACTGATGTCAAGGCTGCCCTGGGTATGTCGGAGATATCGAGGGGCGCGTATTGAGGCTCATCATCTGTTTTTTGTTGAGGCTTTCTGGGGAGTAACTGTCGATTATACTTTTGGTGTTCTTGTGCACGTGTGGGTTTATTTGAGCTGCTCATGAGAATTTCGATGTCAAACAAAAACGAGTATAGATTCAAAGTGTTTAGCTGTTCTTGAGAGTTTGCCTCCGAGGGGCAAAATAGGAATGAGATTTTGCTGGGGTCACCTGCCAGTCCCAAAGGAGAAATGATATGCGGCTATTTAGAGTGAGATGAGATGCGATGCGGCAGAATGATCGAGTTGGTTCGACTAGGCTTGGGTCGGCTGAAAGATTGATGTAGACAGTGTCGCATATCGGCTGTTGACTTCTGGGCTGGGCTGTTGTGTCGCTTGAATAAGGCAGAGTGTGACTGACTGACTGACTGACTGAGTCCATTCCGTCTTGAAAGACCAGGCCAGGCCAGCTCATGGAGGGAGGACCCCGCCTCGCATTTCCTCCGGCGTGGTCTGATTGGAGGGATCTGGCTGGTTCGGGCTATAGTCATACGATGAGGCTGTTAGTGCATATTCTGGATTGGCCATTAATCAACGCTATTGACATATCCCTGTTTTTGCCAGAGGCATTGCTAGATATCTGACGTTATATCGGCCTTTGTTAGCAATTCGTTATTTTTTCTTATTACTATAGATCTCAGTAGAATATATTAAAGTCGAGGTGAGATGGCAGTATATCGAATGCTGGACGCGGATACATACTAACCGAACCGAAGTGCACCCACTTGAGGCCAGTCTTGGGCACTCACTCCACGAGCCACTTCCAGACTTCCCCGATTGGACACTGTACGTATAGCCAACTGGCCTGAATATATTGAGTTTCATTGCACATCACATTATTTGAAAAATTGTAGAACTCCATCGCTATATCAGTAAATTTAATTAAAAACTTAGCAAAATTCTATTTCTACCACTTACCTTTTAGCTGGCTCTAACCCCAACCAGGCCTTATTAAATGCATAAAAAACAAAACTCCAGTCCAGCCTCAAAGCCGTGCACCAGGATCCAATAACGGAAGAATTCCGTTCTCCCGGATGAAGACCTTGTTGATATGTCGGTTCTTCTCCTCCTCGGTCTTGGGCCTTTTGGTTCTCTTCCTCCTCTTCTTCTGCTTTTCACTTGAGCCCTCAGAATCGCTACCCAACGGACTGTACGGCCAGATCTCCCCCGATGGGAGATCCTGGGCTTCAGAGTCTGGGTTTAGCCACTCACGGGTTGACCTGCCTCGATGTTTCGAGCCACCGCGCTTAGAAGAAGGGAGCTCAGGGACTTCTTCCTGTGGAAGCTCATCTTTGAGCTTAAGAAGCTGTTCCTTAATCAGATCCATAATGGCTCGGGCCTCTTCGTAACGCTTTAGCAAGTTATAGAGAACTTCCCTCGATGAGTCTCCGATGAGAGGCATCTTGGCCTCAAGGTCGGTGGGCTCGACGAACTCCATATCCTGTGTGGTGATACTAACCTGTTTCGCCCAATCCTCAACGGCCTCTACAAGCCTGAGGGCCTTGTAGCAGTGCTCGACATCGTCTTTGGACATGACAGACATGGCAGTGTTTCTTTCTTTTACTATGGAGCGGCAGAAACTTTGAGAAGAATGTCTAGGTATTCATGAAGGTCGGGATGTGTTGGAGCGTTTGTCGACTGACGATTGAACATGAAATCTGTGACAGATTTATATACTTGGTTGCCCCATTGTAACCCCCAAGAAAGCAAAATAATGAACGAGCATTCGAATTGATTGCACAGTATCGAATAAAGCGATAGGTTTTGGTTGTTCTCTGCTCTGACCGGCTTTGTCTTTGAATAGTAATACATGTTCAAGATTCATGGTTAAGCTTGGTGGCTGAACACCTGACCCGTTCTGAAAAAAAACAGTACAAAGTATAAGCTAAGGAGAACAAAACCCAAGCAACGCCGTTTCTTTGATTGAAGCATCAGAACGAATTGGCCAAGACTGAATGGTGAGACCCTTCAATCAGTCTGTGTTGATCAAGGATCTGGTTTGTGCTTTGAACCACAATGAACATCAGCACTGGCTTGGGTGAGATGGCCGAGTTGGTTATGGCGCCAGGTTAAGGTTAACCTTAACACCAATTTCCTGGTGGAGCAATCCTCCTGGGTTCGAGTCCCAGTCTCATCAAAGACATCACTTTTTGCAGTTATTCCTTATTGAATATTGCAGACTTTTCCTTTTCTTCTGACCAAGCTCATATAGCTCTCATTGACAATCAGGCATACCAGGAATGGTTGTCGCGGTGCAAGAACGAGATAATAGCGCTAAGGGGGAATCATTGTCTATAGTTTGTTTCTACTCTAAATGCAATAAAATCTGAACGCTGTTTCTACAACACAATCCATGCAGCAACTCCTGCGAAAACAATCAAAGATGAACTGAAAGCGCTGTGTAATCCAAATCGCGCCGCTAAAGAAACAGGTCTTGTTGAAGGCGTCGGCGTAGCAGAGCTCGCAATGCTGAGGAACGTCTTCTGGTTTGGTGTTGCGGCGTATGCATCAGTGTTGTAAGTCGAGTTCAAGGAGATTCTTCCAACGACCTCATCCGACTCGAGGCGAATATGCGAGTCGATTTCAAGATTCTCAAGGCCCTCTTGCGTAACGATGATTTGGCGACCGCCTCGAATCCAGTCTCCATAGCCACCGTAGCCGGTATGCTGACCGTAGCAGAGATTGATGCCATTGCCAGCAAGGTCCATATCGCCAACCTTGTCTTCCCACTTGTAGCACCATGAGTTCGCATGGTCGTGGCCAGAAAAGAGACCAATGACGCCAGGTGTCGCAACAAGGGCTTGCATCAACGGCAAATCTTGATCGCTGTAATCACAGTCTCCCTTCTTGTCTGCACACCAGCCCGCACCTTGCTGAATGACTGTTTCGTCATTGATCCCAGGGTGGTAATTCTCATCAACGCCGTTGTTCTGCAGCATCAGAGAGGCGTACACGGGGATGTGGACAAAGGCCAATGAAGGAATGTTCTTGCCGTATTCCTCGCGCAAATCAGCATTGGTCTCGTTGAACCATTCCACGACGCTCTTATCAACCCAGTTAGGCTGAGCACCGCCTTGGTAGTAAAAGCCACCTCGGGAATCGAAGAACCAGAGTATCAGCTCGGGCGTGCAGTTTGAACTGCAGTTGGATGCGTATACGGGGAGGTAGTAATTCGTTGTTCCGGCATCGCTTCCTGGAACCATTGAATCTGTTCGAGATCCAGGCCATGTATGTTCGCGCTCCAACATGGCGGTTCCGTTGAGGTTGCGATTGTGATCATGGTTTCCATACGTCGAAGCCCATGTCATGTTTCGATCTACCATCGGGGAGACGATTTGATCGATATACACGGTGCTGTTATGGATGAATGTTGATTCGCCATTGATAAGGTCGCCATTTAGAACTACCAAGTCTGGTAGCTCGGCATCGATCACGTCGCCCATGACCTTGACGGTTCTAGCATCTTTCTCGGGTCCTATTGAGGAGGCATCTGGATCTTTGTCAGTGACTTGCCTCGAGCCATTCATTGTAATTTCAATGCCGTACCCTCAGCGAAATGGAGATCTGAGAAGACTGATATTTGAAATGTTCCATCGCTTTTGAACTTCAATGGGTCAAGGTTGCTGTTGTCAACCTGATCACGCTGGGCGGCAGCTCGTAGCGATTGTCCGGCCAGGAAGCTTGTGAGAGCGAGTGATCGCAGCATCATGGATTATGTAGTGTCTATATGAAACAGTACCTGGAATTGGCTTGGATAGTCAGGGGAATGGTGTAGTGCCTACGTCAAAGGCTTGAGAGTGTAGAACCATTAAACTTCGGAAAAGGGCGGGAGACATGATGGGTTTTGATAGTTGCATCAAACACCAAGAAGAAAAGATATCAAGCGACTATGACGCGTTGAGATGCTTGGCCAAGCCATGATGCCAAGCCATGATGGGGATGTCCATGGACTCCATGCTCGCGTGTTGTGCTACTCGACTCGGCGTCCGAAGCAATGAATTACGCGGTCACTCGTCCATGATTCGTCTCTCATAAGCAATGTTGGCTTCGGAAACCTAAACTTTAACTTTAGATCCCTTGGCGTGGCTTGGACACGAACTTCGGCCAATCGATGCCCTGTAACTACGACATAGCCAGTTCTTGGCAGGCTCGGTAAGTATGACAACTGATTTGCCGACCTATCTCTCTACGGGGCTATGCAACCACTGACTCGCTAAATCCGACGCTGTCACTCTACGGATTTTAGCTGTTTGATCACTGTTATTCCGTAAACTGGGGTCGTTTCATGGGAGTATGAGAATTGAAACTAGTTCTGACGATTTGCATCGGCTGCGACCGACAGACAGTGCCTTTGAGTTTTAGTGAGGCTTGGGGGGACCTGAGCGGGCTGACCGGACTTAGGACGCCTAGAGATACAGTACCTCAGCAGTCCCGATTCAAAGACCTAGCGCATCACACCCAAATCTGAGTCAGTGTTAGCATAAACATCCATGACATCAAATGCCAAGACTTTGACCTCACTAACAATTGAGTCGGCAATTGATGAGGCTATGCGAGCCGCGTCACTCTATCAGCAGGTTACATATGATTTCTCAGCATTTACTCCATTCACCAGAACCGATTGGGATAAACGTTTACGCACTAACTAAAAACCCAAAGGGCGGGGTTATGGTTATTGTAATCATGGCTGCTCTCCCACTTTCCTCCCACTCGGCCTTGGTCGATCACTCATCAGAGAGATGGGGTAGAAACCGTGCCAAGAAGTGCCGAAAAACAGGGCATCGGTTCACTCGCCGACGAGCACCGAGCTCAATGCGCGTATAGTGCAATGAAGAGTTTTTCAGTCTGCAAAAGGTCATACGATGGCCTCAATCGATCCCTTGTAGAGCTTCGGCGATACTGTCGTCGCAAATTGTTTGGCCCCATACGAGATTACTTGTGCAGCCACCATCTTCGGCCCTACCCGGTATCGCAAACTCTATCATATTGTATTGAGATCCATAAGCAATAAGGTATACGGTCTTGCCGTTGGGACCTCAAACTCTATGAGCAAATATCCTGGCCAAGAGATTGAGTTTTTCCATGCCGTGCATTGACTTAAACCCCAACCCCCCGGTTTTAATCCTGTGATGCGGTATCGGCGACAACATGCAACAAACGCATCAGAACGACAGAATATTAAGCAAACCAACAAAAGTCCATTGTATCCCACTATAGTACCCAAGTCTTGCTTTACATTGCAATCATTATCATCATACTCAATTATTTACACAGAATCTGCTTCAATTTCCTCCTCATTCTTTCTCCTCCTCTTCTTCACCCCCCTCAACGTCATACGGGAACAACCATCCGTTGTCCTCGTCATACTCATCCACAAATGTCGTCCCGTGAAGGTTCTCATACCTCTCCATGTCAAACTCATCGTCACCAGCTTTTCCGTTGAGGATATTGCCAATCTTGTTAGCGATATCGCGGCCCTCAGTGTATGCGCCGTGTAGGAACCCAAAGAACTCTGCACTGTTGGCTTCTCCCGCGAACCAGAGTCGCTGAACATTGGCGCGCATATTCTGATGCTTCTCGAGGGTCATTCCGACGGGCCAATTGCTGTAGGAGCCATATGCCCACCTGCGTGTCGTTAGTCCACGGGTCATTTTGACTGCAGGCGGGTTGTTATTGACTTACGGTTCGGTACTCCAGCGAGGGTAGGTAAAAGCAGTCGGTGTCGTCACATTCTTGTCGGGGAACATCAGTCTCAAGACATCGAGAATCTGTTCCATCGTCTCATTGTTGGTCTGACGTTCCACGCGCCATGCCTGTTGTCCAGTCACAGTTCCGAAGAGGATGTTGGAACCAGGCGCAAAACCCTCGGGGTTAAGTGACTGGAAGAGAGGGTATCGGCCCCGCTCCAGAGGGTCGGCATAGAGGAAGAATTGCGTCTGGTTATCCCAGAAGGCCTCTTCGAACTGCATAAATATCTTTGTGTACGTGCCCATAGCAAACTGGTCAATGGCACTTTGCTTCCAGTCGGGGAGGGGAGGGCTGAACTCAGTGGTGTTGCTCTGTAACACGCCCAGCGAAAAGGTGCAGATGGCGTAGTCAGCCTGGATACAATCGCCCTTGTCCGTGGTGATTGTCACTCCATCTTTTCCGTATTTGATGCCTTCGACAGTAGTCTTGAGTCGGAGTCTCGCATCACCGTCCTTGAGGAACGTCTTGGCCTCCTCTTGTATGATGGTGCTGAAGCCACGCTGGTCAACGACGAGGTTGCTGACATCACTGAAGTAGCCGAATGTTGCATTACCACCAGCCACCCCGAAGATAAGACCGCTTTCGTCAGGTGTCCAAGCGGATTCGAAATCCCACTTCCACCAGTCTGCGGCTTGCGCATGCATGTCGTCCTTGTCTGGACGCCATCCCGCTGAGCGAATAGCGGCACGTACGGAAGTATCTTGTAAGTTGCCGAGAAGGAGACGACCAGATTCTGCTTCAGCCTTACTGTAGATCTCTTCCAAGTCTTTGATTGTGCTGCTCCAGTTTGTCTGTCCTTTGTGGTCAAATGTCAAGTAGTTTTCGTAATCGGACTCATGCGACTTCAAGTCATACTTCTTTGCCAACTGCCAGATGGGATTCTCATGTGTAGCTTCTGATCCAATGCCCTCAACCCAGTTGGCACCAAACTCAATAGTGTAAGGTTGTCCATCAGCTTTCTTGCCAAATGATTGTTTCCTCATTCGCCCACCAATGTAGTCATTATGCTCTACAATGATGAACTGATCGATGCCTGCTTTTGTCAAGTTTTGGGCTGCTGCTATGCCAGCGACACCAGCTCCGAGGATAGCGACCTTGGTCTTTGTGCAGGACCCTTGCTTCTCCCGTGGAAGGACGGCAGAATGTGCTGTTGTGGATAGGGTTGTGAGAACAGCTGTAAGCTGTGTGATTGAGTACCTCATCTTGCTGTTCTTGATCAATTATTGGGGTATGGGCAACCGTGGGTTCATGGAAACATGGAATGAAGACTGAAGGACCGGAAGAAGGGGACGGGCACTGGGCCCTTTATGTTGTACGGTCTAGTATGTTATCCTACTCCAAAGATAAACACCCCTCACTTGACCGTTAATCAAGCGACCGCCATCCATAGCAATGTTCAAGATCAAGGGCGCCAGTCCCGCTAGACAGTCTCCTAGGCTACGATGCATGTCTTGGTTCAGCTTCTCACTAGCTCGGATCACCTAGCAACGTCAGACCAACTCGCATTTGCCCGTGTAGATCTGGGACCAGCTTCCCCAATAGGCAGCTGGAAACTAGTCGAGTGATACAAGTGATTGGCTTTTAAATCACACGGGAGTTCAGCTGTGGCCTAGAGTTTAGACCTCAAGGCCGCTGTACTGCATTCTGATCACTGGAGAAGTGTCCAGGGGTCTGGGCTAGCGTGAACTAAAAATCCCGTAATTTTACGAATTGCCAGCGACAGCCAATCCAATAATCTATTGCAGAAGCTTGTATTTATGTCTAATGTCTCTGGTATTTGTCTGTCTGGGGCTTTGATCAAGCCAGGTCACTCCCTTGGTGCTAATTTAATACCAAACTGTTTCGGATATGTGGCTTGCTGAGCCGGTGCGCGGACTTGGTTCTGCGACATACTCATTTCAATGTACAGAGAACAGTCGCATGTCAAATCTATGCCTCGCATTCAATTTCCTTTCTCAGCTTTGACCTCTTGTGCCTTCTTGATTGGGATTTGGCATGAAACTATCGGGCGGTGACTCCAATAGTGTCCGTCGGAAGCTAAATTCCAGGTCTTGGATCGTCGCGCATGCTAAGTATTGCCCCGAAACAGAATGAACCATTTGGAGACACGGCTCGAGCATTAACAAATCAGGTATTGTTATGGACTTCAATGTCTCGTCGCTGGGTATACGACCATCACATGATGCATTTCACTCTCAACCAGTTTCCCACGTAGCTTTGACACATTGGTGATGTTGCAAGACAATTTAGTTCAAGTCCTGAATAATGTACGCTGGCTCCTTTGATATCTGGGGCTAATCACACAACTTCACCAGAATCATCGCACTCTTGTCAAGGCTGATGCTGTAGCACGTAAAAGACTAAAGTCCCTTACGTACAAGCTAGGGCACCTTACATCCTGCGACAGCTGCTATAAACCCAAAACTTTCTCGCATTGAAATATCAACTTCATTTCTCGCCCTGCATCATCTTCATAAAGACCTAGGGAGACTGTCAGTGACGTGGACAAGAGTGAAGCAGGCAGGAAAGCTAACATCAGGGTTGATCTCAACACCAGCATTTTGCATTTCGGTCGTCAACTACACTTCTGATTAGCACACTTTAAGACTCGGACGGCAAACATACCGTTGTCGCTGCATCGCGAAATTCCTTATCCATCATGAGTTTCATGATGTCCATCTTGCTCGGTGGCCCTGAAGTGGCAAGCCCTGCGCCAGATAATCAGCAGAGGCTGCAATTGATTCAACAAATCTCCGTACCCTTGCTCTTGATAATGTCCCCCATCTTCTGCATGGCCTCGATTGCCGGAGGATGACGGCTCAGCTTCTCAAAAGTCTCACGAATATGAGGGTCATTCATCATCGACTCAAGCTGCTGCATGTTGGGCGGCTGATCGGCAGAGGCGAAGCGACGTGGCGTCATGTGGATCTGACGCGTCGCTACGCGCAGCATGGGGCGGGCGACGATTCTTCGAAGAGCAAACATGATGCGATCCTGTTGGCGTTGAAGATGTGGAGGCTGAAAATTGATGTTGTCGCGAGATGACATCAAGGAATCGGCCAATGAACAGCGGGGTTTGTGTTTTGTGTTCTTATCTTATCTTATCGTTTCTTATCGCGTTGCTATACAGAGAACATCATCGCCGTCATCGTGTCCGACTTGTCATGCCTGAAGGCAGACTTGGTGTCTCAAGCTTGTTATACTCAAGGACCGGTATTCCATCGTAGTAATTACCCCGGTCTGACTAATCTCGCCATATTACCGCTGAGTGCTATTTGCAATTGTTTGAAAGACCGAAATGAATGCACTAGTTGTGTTTTGGAATCAATTTGAAGTCATCCAAACCTGACTCTATTTACATAATGATAGTGATTGTCAGTTCTTTCTTCTAAGGAAAAAACAACCGGAACATGCTAAGCTCGATACTCACGCAGATGCATGATATCCTCCCCCGTCTCATCGATTTGCGTCTGTCCCCGCCACTTCATCCCTGTACCATTCTTGACCAGTCGTCCTGGATGAACGATCAAAAATAAGAGCATGACCAGGAACATAAGTAAGGCGTCAAAGAGGTATATAAATACTTCGTGAGATATGACGAAACCCCCTTGTCCTTGAAGATACTCAACAGCACGGACAATACTGCGAATGATCATGATGACCGTCACAGCCTCGATGGTTCTGAAGTATCGCCGCCAACGCACCAGGGACGAATCCAAGAACGGTCCAGTTTCTTGTCTTATGCGTATGTACAGATATAGCGATGTGAGGATGAAGATGCTCAAGGCGCAGAGTTGGACTATCAGGCCAGCAATAAGAATAGTTCGGCCTTTAGTGATGGCATCTGGTTCGCCAGAAGCTGGTATGATGGCGCCTATGAACTGGCTGACAATGCATGCAATATCGATGAGGACGTACAGTTTTGTCAACCACCGAAGGCTTATAAACGAAAGATGTTGCGAGTCAAGCGCCGTGGCAACACGCCGAAGACTCATGTAGATCGTCGCGGCTAGGAAAGGAGTTCCGGCGAGGAGAAGGACGTTCTGGAGGATAAAGGGACCGGCTTTATCAGGGGTATTGTGGGCTTGGGCTCGACCAAAGTAACCAAAGATCTCACCTTCATCCGTGTCAGAAGGTCCTAGCGTCAAGGATTATAGGGTCAACTTACAGATGCCGCCGAGGATGAAGGGGATGAAGAACCAGGCTCGAAGGATGAAGAGGAATACCAGGTGGGCTAAAGTGACAATGCCGAAGAGAACAACGAAAGATAGGGCGGCGGGTTTATTGGGCAGGTACTCGAAAAAGACGATCTGAGTCCCATTGACGACGGGCCCGTATGGTCCATCTCCGCTCATCTTCGGATACGAAAACTAAACGAGGGATAACGATGGGTATGTCAACGACGTCGAAAACAGACAAAAAGTTTGCAGTAACTGAGTGAGCCCTTTCTAGTAAAGAAAATGCTTCGGCATCTGAAAGACTCTTTTGGGGGGGACAGACACTTCGGTGTTTTTAAGGAAGTTCTGGTGATAATTTTCGTATTCTGAATGCGAATATTGAGGGTCTAGTAGTGTTGGTCCCTTGACCAACCCACCAAGATGACGCGGTCAGTGGAACTGGCTCGGACTGAGTGCCATTTCCATTCATTGAAGCGAGTCAGACTGTGATTATATCCTCACTTAATTATTTGAAGCTGTTTCCGTTCTGTGTCATGACTTTCTGAAAGATGAGGCTCAATGCACATAGGAGCTGCTCACACTGCCATCGCACTGAGGCAAACAGTGGGGCTGGCGTAGAAAACGAACGCATCCCTGCCTGCTACAGAACTATGGCATCGTCAATGGCAAACGGTTACAGGACTCGGACAAGGTACAAAATGGCAAAAAAGAGATGCCTCGCTATTGCTCGCAATCGTTTTATAGGAACAGCCCGATGCGGGGGTCGAACCCGCAACCTTGAGATCGCGTACTCCTAAGAGTCTCACGCTCTACCGATTGAGCTAACCGGGCGTGGCTCTGATTGGTTGTTTCTGGGAGCCCCTGCGACATCTCAGTTCCGTTCACCCACGAAACAGACGCTATCTCCAGGGTAGGGCATCGCCAATTGACCTCTGGTATCTCGTGGAAGGTCTTGGCTTGAAGCTGCCCATTCCTTGGTGAGCTGCATTATTTGAGTGTACTTGTTATGATATTCGAAAAGAGTCTTTTTGTTTTTCTTTTTGACGTCTTCGAGAATGTAATCCCCCTCCGCCTGCGTTGATGTGCGCTCACTTTTTCTACGTCGATGACAGCTAAATTGACTTTCCTCACAAAAACACCAAAACGATTGCGAAGATAAAACTACTTTTTATTTACTCTTTATTGTAACTCATTCTCAAAGCTTTTGTTTACGAGCAAATTTGCTTCTTGTGATTCTTCTATCAGGGGAACTGGCCTTCAAAACACACCTTACTGCTGTGCTGAGCAGCCCTCCCCGCCTGGAACACATCGGAGCAAATGGAGTGAGCGACGGACCGGGAACGGGGAAATTAGACCCTGCTTCCTAGTGGCTCGTTTCATCGCCGTAGTCCACTTTTTGAGACAGTTTCTCGATCTCGCTGAAACGGCCAATGTCGTCGTTTGAACTGTTATTGCCGTCTAAACATGGTCAAATAAGAGGAAAAAAGGATGAGGTTAAGCCCGTTGAGATCGGAAAGGGGAACGACATGAATGAAAGGTTGCTCAATACGAATATATGATGGGAATTATTTCTCTCGGAGAAACCCTCGGCAATGTTGTTGACGCCATCGAGTCACCCTCGCACGTGTTCGAGGGACGGACCAGCTGACGAACATGTCGACTTGATCAGCAGAGCCACCATTTCCACAAGGACTACAACTGCGGCCTTATTGACACTACGGAGTCCAAGAGTGCGCGAATAGGGCTGGTCCCTCTATTAGAAGTCATTTATTTTATGTCTCATTGCAAGCTCTTGTCCATGTCGACCCACCGAGTTTTGCGGGACATCAGCATGAGATCTAGCAGGATGGAGTTTCCAGCCAATGTTATGTTGGAGAGATTCGACATATCCTCCGGGTGATTGCACCATCGCCTATGCGTTACATATATGGTTGAAAACCCACACTAGACCGGTATGCCAGACAGTCTGTGCCATTGCACCATTTAATCTTCAGCGCACGAGATATAACTATGGGCCTTAAAGAAATGCCACGGACTACTTATTTACCTAGCTTGGCACACCGATAGGCCGTAATAGGCCGAGTACCGATACATTTCGCATCTCGCGCTTCGCAATATGGCAGACAAGAAATCGGCCACTATCGACGACCCGATCATGATGGCGTCCGATTCTGATTATGACTATGGCTCGACACAGAAGCGCGCCTACTTCACCGGCGACACATTTGTATCTGGGGGAGCTACAGAGCTGTACAAGCCTATTCCAGAATATGAAGGCATCCATCGATATGACCCAACTGCCGAATGGACAGAAAAGGAGGAGAAGAAACTAGTCAGACGCGTAAGCTAATCCCCATTGGCGACTTGATGCTATACTGACCTGCCCGGTATCCTTCAGCTAGACAAGAGAATCTGCTCTTGGGTTTGTCTCATGTTCTTTGCACTACAACTTGATCGTGGCAATATCTCGCAGGCTCTGAGTGATGGAATGCTTGACGACCTTGGTCTCAACACCAACGACTACAACTATGGCATGATGATCTTTTACCTCTGCTTCTTGTCTGCAGAAGTGCCATCACAAATGATCTCCAAGAAGCTTGGTCCCGATGTCTGGATACCCATTCAAATGGTGACATGGAGTATCATTGGCATCTGTCAAGGGTTTGTCCAAGACAAGCAAAGCTTCTATGCGACGCGTGCTCTGCTGGGACTCATCGAGGGAGGCTTCATTCCAGACGCTTTGCTGTACCTCTCGTACTTCTATACTAACAAAGAGCTTCCGATGCGCGTCGGCTTCTTCTACTGCGCTTCTAACGGTACTTTCATCGTCGCTGCGTTCCTGGCTTATGGGATCCTTCATATGCGCTCTGTAGGGGGTTGGGAAGGTTGGCGCTGGCTGTTTGTTCTCGAGGGTACACTGACATTCATCATCGGCGTTGTGTCTTGGTTTTACCTACCCCCTGGCCCGACGCAAACAGCTAGTTGGTTCCGTGGTAAAGACGGCTGGTTCACGGAAAGAGAAGAAGTCATCATGGTCAACCGTGTCTTGCGTGACGACCCTGGCAAGGTAAGTAATCTCCATACCTTTACCACTATAGTAATTGACACAGCGGTATAGGGAGGTATGCACAACCGCCAAGGTCTTACACTAAAGCTCCTCGGGGATGCACTTATGGACTACGACCTCTGGCCACTATACATGATCAGTTGGACCATGCTGATTCCGACTAATCCAGTCACTGCATATCTTACACTCAACCTTAAGGCACTGGGGTTCGGCACATTCGAGACGAATCTGTTGACCATTCCTGGATATGTTCTTTTTCTTGTGCACTTGATCCTTATCTCTTGGTACTCGGAGAAGATTAACAATCGAATGGCTATTTTGCTATACTACTCCTTCTGGTGTTTTGTATTGCTCTTGACTCTTGAGCTGCTTCCTGCAAACGCTAGCCCTTGGGCATGGTATTCAGCAACAATCTTGATGATTGGTTTCCCCTACATTCATTCAATCAACGGTATGGACAAGACATTTCTTTTGTTCTGTTTAATATTTGCTGATCTTCCTGCAGTCAGTTTGACGTCAAGAAACGCTGGTTCTGTTCGAACCAGAACAGTGGGCAGTGCCATGTACAACATGATATGCCAGGCCAGCTCTGTAATCTCATCGCAGGTTAGTCTAAATTCGCATTCATCGCTATCTAGATCACGGCTCACAGTACATATAGATCTATCGTGATGATGACAAGCCTTTGTACCGACGGGGAAACAAGGTTCTCCTTGCACTCGTTGGCTGGAACGTAGTGATGACAGTTTTCATCAAGGGATACTACATATGGCGAAACAAGACTCGAGAACAGATCTGGGATGCCATGTCGGATGAAGAGAAGGATGAGTATCTCAGAACGACCAAAGATGAAGGGAACAAGAGGTTAGACTTCAGATTTGCCCATTAATGTCAGATAATGCCTACATAGAATTGAACCAGAACGACAGTTCTGGAGTACAAAATGAGATTCCGAAGAATTAATGGTGCAATGTTAGAGTCTGCCAGCCGTTGAGAAGGTTGTGAGATGGAGCATAGTTCATGCAAGGAAACATTTCTATAGGTATTGCTTTGTACCAATCCTAGGCCCCGAACTCGAGGATTGGGTAAAGAACACAAAGGGCCGTTGTTACCTATGCTCGCACAGAAGAACAGTCATCAGACAAAAATTCTCTTAACACTTTCTGATAACCTTGAACAGAAACATGCGTGTCTGAGTGCTTTGTTCCAAAGGCATCGGATTCCGTGCTCCCACCTTTGTTCAAGCAGGACTGGCCCGGAAACAATAACTTGCTATGATTTAATACGACTATCTGTTGCCAGTGATCAGAAAAAACACAAAGAAATAAGCGTACAATCTATGTAAAATCTGTGAACGATCCCGATATGACACAGAACCATAGCAGCTTTGTATTATAAAAAGGGAACGAGATTTGCCTACCAATTCTTCAGCTTCACCAGCCTCAGTTTCTCAACAATTCCATTTTCAGCTACCATCAACTAATCACTTCTGTCAACCTCAAACGTCCTCTTCTAGCTCCGAACGCCGAAATGGAGTCCATTTGGAACAAGTCTAGCTACGATAGACCAGCCGACATTGAAGGTGCGTTCTCCATCGCAACGAACCGCGGCCAACTAGAGTGGTCAGATGCTGATAAGGACATCATGAGGCAGGCGGTTGATGCCATTGTGTCCTCTCTTGAAGGGAATGAGGGCTTGACATTCGCGGAATTTGAGATCCTGGCTGCGTATGCTGCTCGCGTCGACCCGAGAATCCAGCTTGCCTGTCTCGATAACCTGGTCGATATCATTCGAACCTCTCGGGGAAGTGATTTACTATCTAAATATGATCAACGATTTCTGGATTTTGTTGTGGGCATCCAGAGCGGACTTGACTTTGCTCGTGGAGCAAACCCCGGGTTGTGTGTCCCACTAGGTTTGGCAGATATTTCCCAAAATGTTCTTTGCCAGGCTCCGACCCCCGTTGAATTGATGCAGATCCCAGGTGGTGAAACTACCCGTACTTGGAAGACTGAGTTTGAAGAGGTCAATGGAGCAGGTAAGTACACCAGTTCAGTCGTTGAGACTGTAACTGGTGATGCATTCATGTCTGGAGGTGCTTACAGCACGACGTCGACGACCTCGAGTTCTTTCACCCCTTCAATCACCCCAATGCTGGGGATCCATGAGCCTTCGGTTGATATTAAACAGTCGATCGAAGACTTTGCAGACTTGACTCCTGAGCCTGGATTTAATGAAGGACGCTTCTAGACCACCTTAGAAGGAATTTCGGGCCTGAAACTTCAGTCTGATACCACTGAGCCTCTATCTGACGATGCTTTGAAAGAAATCTATTTGAGTACTAGTTTATAAGAAGAATTCAAGTATTGGGAGGCATGAGTTTGAGAATACGACCGTAGAAATGGGTAGAGAACTAGGTAAGTTTAGACGTACGATTTGCTTTTACTTTTTATAGAATTATCAGAAGCCTTGAGAATGAGATATCTTTTTTGGTTGTATTAACTTGACCCTCATATAAACCTGAACTTTGTCATTGGGGATTTGCGTGGTAGCTGCTTGGATGGTCGATGGACGTGGTGACCACTGACCAAGACAAGATCCGATATTCCCTCAGAAGACTGTATATAAACTATCGCGATCAAGCCCACTACGGTTTCTGGATTTAGTCCAGGATCGCATCGCATTCTTCAAGGGAAAGCGTCTTGATGGGTAGAGACAAGACCTTGCAATAATATATTCCATGTAGAAACACTCCTACACTATCCCCAGGTGCTCTTATATGTTGCAGAAACACCCAGGAAGAAGACATATTCTCTTGAAATGATGAGACTTGTCGTCTGTCTCTTGTGTTTGTGGGGTTGTCATGCTGAAAAGCTGCAAGCTCAAAGTTTGCTCCTTTGCACGGTTAGTTATGCTTTGCTCGAGTGGTTTCAGCTTTTTCTATGAGTGCGCATCCTCTGTCATGCGAGCTATCAAATCGGTACAGGGTTCGATTTGGGAAGGTCGCAGCTTGTTGTCATCTCGTTCCGGCTGGTGGGGGTCAATGCCGTTGTTCATGTAATATTATCGGCTGAACATAATCGTTGAAACTTACCAAAAACTGTATTTCCGAGCTCCTCTACCGTCTTTGTCCGTAGTGAATGTTCCCATACTCAGGCAAACCAGGTTCACGGCTTGCAAATCTCATTAATCAGCTGGTGGAGACAAGCTGCGGAAGACTAACCGTAACGAGTAGCATCTCATCAGCAGTCAACATCCGCAAACAATCATGCGCTTACCATAGCAGAGAAGCAGCAAATCTTTTCCAATGGAATCAGCGATCAGACGGGAAGGGCTGACTCGATACGAGGTGAAAGCCTGCAAGGCCTGTCAATCGTCCAAGAGGAAGTGCACCAAGCAGCAGCCCAAATGCCGCCGTTGCGACCTTCGCGGCTTGGACTGTCTCTATGAGCCTTTGCCCAACACCTTTGTTTACCAAGCTACACAGAATTACCAGGGACAAGCTTCCCCTTTGGCAGCCTTGCCAGAGCCACAGTTGTTGCAGTTGGGCCAAGATGACAGTTGGTCTGGACTGCTAGACACAGGAGTGGACAGTCATATAGACCATCAGAGAACTCCGGGAACTATCTCTTTAGAAGACCTGAAAGTGGCTTGGTTCCTTGATCCAGACTCTTGGAGGGTAGTTCCGATTCGAGAGTCAAACAGGGCTCATCTAACGACGGACATGATCCGGGGGCTTCTATACCAAACGAGAGACTGGCTGGGCGAATGGACACGAAGCGGAAGCAATGCGTTTGTGCATCATGAGCTCTACAGAAATAGTCTGCCTGACTGCATTTGTGATGCTTTCACAGCATTGTCTTCGTATCTCTCAAGGACACTAGAGACCAGTGAGATGGTGCTTCGGATTGCAGAGCAGAAGGCAGAGAGATTACTGGTGTCTGAGGGCGACAGAAACACAACTGGAGACATTCTGAATAGCCTAAGTCGTGTACAAGCACTTCTAGTCTATTGCACGATCCGACTACTCGACGGTGATCTGCGCCAACGTCACAGAGCGGAGAAGCATCTTCACACTCTACAGGATTGGACGAAAGAAATGATGAGAAATGCTCTCGAGGCCGCGAATAACGGAGATATGATCATAAAGAACCATATTACGAGTGCAAGCCCTCAATACTTCACACTACCACTGCTCCAAGGCCAGTTGTCTCCTGAGCAACTGCTCTGGCATTCGTGGGTACTGTCAGAGTCTGTTCGAAGGACATGGTGTGTATCCATGGGCCTTCAGTCAGGCTATGAGCTGCTGAAGACTGAATATGGTCCCTGTTACGGGACCTTACCCATCACAACGAGAAAGGGGCTTTGGGAAGCGAGGTCGGCTTTCACTTGGACAAAGATGTGTGCGGAGAGCAACGTAGGTTTTATGTGCAGAAATAACCATGAAATGGCCATGGCGGATATGGAACCCGGAGATGTTGACGACTTTGCGTTGTGTATGATGGAATTAGATATTGGCCCCGACAGGATGGCACGTTGGAGATCTGAACGCTCGAGGTGAAGTGAGAAGAATCAAGGAACTTCGGATCAGCCTTTAGCCAAACCGCAACGCACCAGTAGGATAAGAGACGGGAGACAGGTGATCTTAGTTCAGTGGGCTGTTGTTCCGCTCTGACTTGCGGGTTGCTTTGTGATCCCGTCCCGCAGATCCGCAACCCTCCGCTAGCTGAGTCAACAACAGAAAATGAATACATCTAGCAAGAATCAAATACTTAAACACAAGGACACCAGCCGAACTTATCCACGCACTTCATCATCCCAATAACAACATCTCAACCCTCAACCCCTCAACTCTTCATCTCCAGACCCTCAGAACAGCCCATCATGGCAAGGCAGTGGATTCTCAATGACCAGCAGGGCTTTGAGACGTCGCTCAAGTATAAGACCATAGTGCCCATTCCGTCTCAAGATGAGCTCGGTCCAAATGACGTTTTAGTCAAACTCCATGCAGCCAGTCTTAACTATCGAGACCTCGTCATTGCTGCATCAGCTGTACGTATCTAGATGTCCAAAGTGATAGACGTCGACATCTACTGACAAAGTTTAGCAATTCGGTCCCATCACCCCACCAATGGTCCCTTTATGTGACGGATCAGGTTCAGTCGAAGCTGTTGGCGCTTCCGTCAAAGACTACAAACCTGGCGATCGAGTCATCACTTTTCCTGCACCCGACGCGGTTGTGGAGAGAGGCAGCGATGCTGATGTTAACATGTCAGATGTACCGACCATGCTCGGCCTGGGGACCAAAGGAACGCTTCGTACCCACGGAGTATTCTTGGAGAGCGCCCTTGTTCATGCGCCACAGTCTCTCGATTGGCTTCAGGCCGCCACGCTTCCAGTTACCTGGATCACAGCTTGGAACGCTCTCTCCGAGCTAGGCAAAGACCAACTTGGACCACACACCTGGATCCTGGTTCAAGGAACTGGAGGCGTCAGTGTAGCGACGCTGCAACTCGCATCGTCCCTTGGGATCACCGTCGTGGCGACTACTTCATCTCAAGAGAAGGCAGAGAAATTGAAAACGCTTGGTGCAACTCACGTTGTCAACTATCGCAAGAATCCTACTGGCTGGGGGAAAGAAGCGCGATCTTTGACACCTAATGGAGCAGGCTTCGATATTATCGTAGATATCGGCGGTGATGAGACACTCAAGCAGTCACTTGAAGCAGTGCGCCCTTACGGGTCCATCCAAGTCGTTGGTGCTGTTGCGGAAGGCACCGAGGTCGTTCCCATGATGGGGGCTCTCATGTTCACCTGCACTATTCGTGGGTTCCTTATGGGTAGCCAGAATCAGTTCAAGGATCTTGTGCGGTACATCGATGAGAAGAAGCTCAAACCTGTGTATGACGACATGGTATTCGAGCTGGCAGATGCCAAGGAGGCTTACAGGAAGCTCAAAGAGCAGAAGCACTTTGCAAAGGTCGTGATCCGCATCGACCATGACTAGATCTAACACCGGAGAACGAGTTGGAGCTTTCAGAAAATCAGGTTCAGAAATGCTTTGAAATTACAATTATTTATCTAGAATTATTCACATGAGAATCGTCTTTATGAATGTGGCCATCGTCGGGTTTTAAGAAGACAGGCTTTGTCTCTTCCGTAACTAGTCCTTGGATCGCGATTGCCCCATATCCTAGTCCTCGAAACGCTGAGTGCCACGACCTTGACTCTTGAGATCAATTTCCTCCAGAAACACTGAGGTCAGCAGTCCCAAAGCACTCAAACCTGTCATTGTGTAGAAGATCGTGCGAAAACATTCGAGATAGACTCTTAGCAGCTCATCAAGTGTTCTCTGAGAAATGCTCAAGGACCCGAGTTCTTTGATGAAAGAAACGGCTTTTGAAGCGTCCTCCAGAGGTTCCAGAGGCCCTGTAAGTTGCAGTGAGCTAGAGGCAATGGATTTTGCCAAGACAGTGTTGAATATTGAAGAGGCGACGGTCAAATCGATCAAGCCTCCAAACATACGAATGGTGAAGAATTGTCCGATTGCAACACCTGTGTCATCGACATTCTTGACGCTGGCTTGTATCGGTAGAATATTTAGTCGAAGAAGAGCAACACCCGTTCCCCATATCACAGGAAGTCCATAGAGCATCGATGAAGGCGAGCTGAGATTGAGGACAGCCAGGATTCCAGTACCCAGAGCCAACAAGGCCCACGAAAGCCTCAGCAGCCGGGTATAGCCTCCGAACAATGGTACCATCATCACAGAGATTACTGAGATGAATACGCTAATGATAGACGTTGGCAACAGGAAGACAGCTGACTTGATCGGCGTTTCCAGATACACGGCTTGATAAATCGGAGGCAGATACTGAAGTAACGAAACAAGGATGGCTCCATGAATAAACCCTCCAAGCAATGTCATGTTGGCAGTGATGGAGTGGAATAGTCGATGAGGCATGATCGGTGCTGCAGGCTTCGCTTCGTAAAAGACGAAAGCGACGAGCACCACGAACCCGAGAATCATTGGGACCAAGGTCTCCCATGCGGCCCATGGAAACAAGGAGCCAGCCCAACTTAGCGGCAACACAAATGTGGTGATGCCAGAGACAACGAGACCCATACCAATCCAGTCAAGGCGTTCTATGTTGCTGGCAAGCGATGCGTCCATCGTGACAGGCCGCAACTTGAGAAAGAAGCACACCAAGGGTGTTCCAAACCCAAGAATAGGAAGATTGATCCATCCGATCCATCGCCAAGTGGCGTACGTAGAGAACAAAGCTCCCACAGATGGTCCAAGAATATTGCCCACTGCGTTTGGGATACCCATTAGACCCAGATATTTTGATCGTTCTTCGAGTGTTGTCATGTCGGCGAGGATGACCTGAATAATAACATCGATGCCGCCGCCGCCAAAACCCTGGAGTACACGGCCCACGATTATCATCTTCATGTTCTGAGCAACCGCAAAGGTAAATTGATCCGACAAAGAATAGTCCAATACAGACGTAGAGTGGTGGTTTTCGGCCAAATGCGTCTGATATGCTTGCCCACGCCGGTTGCATCACAAGAGCGCATAGTGTATAGGATAGATTGGCCCAGAAAGACTCTAGACTCGAGCCTCTGAGGTCATTGGCTATTGTCTGATACAAATATCAGTACAAAAGCGATGATTGGAGGAGTACGAAGGATGAGGATGGTCTTACCGGCAACGCAATACCAAGTGCGGTTGCATCTATTTGGAACACGAAAAGCGTGGCAGACAAACCTATGAAAGCCAATTTGAATGCCAGAGACTTTTTCTGCTTCGGCTGCCTGTCTTCATCAACTTGCAAATCTCCCGCATATTTCGGTGATGAGACTTCCGTGGCGTTTTTTACTGTCTCAAGTTCAGTGTTATGATTTTGCTGTGCTGGGGATGCAGCAATCTCTGGACTGCTTATTTTGGTGTCCGATTGTTCCATCTTGAGCGCTTGACCGAATTAATCTAGTCATGTTCAATATTGTCATCGCAGGACAAAACTGATACCAATTCGACTGCAAGAAGTGTCACGTGTTGTGATGAGGCCTCCATGTAAGCGGTTTAGTTGAGATTCTGAAGGATCGAAGGTCCATAATATCAGGCTAAAACGGAATGAAACAACAGATAAGATAGCATCCTTCGAGCACAGCACGATAGAATAGGTAATTCTACACTAGTCTCAGCGTACGCTGAGACCAATCGCTTGTGATCTTGAGAGACCCGTAATCTCTTGTTATACCCATCTTATGTATTGTATGTGAAATTCGCGACTTTCTCGGGGTCGCGGGCACCGGTAAATGGCAGGGTAAGACTGGCAAAGCCCCCCAGTCGTTTCGTTCGCTAGTGCTTACGGCTCGTTTCCTGTAGTTCCACTGAGTGTCCAAGTCGGGGAAACACAAAACACCGAACAATGGCCTCACGAGATTCACTGGCTGTTCAGAAGAGGACGAGAAGTAGTGCTCCAAGGAGGAGAACAGGCTGCCAAACATGCCGGTCAGTATACTTCTCATTTTCTCCCACTAGTTATTTTCACATTTGAGAAGAAAAGGGGAGACAAGTAACTAACATCCTACCAGCAAAAGAAGGATAAAGTGTGATGAGAGTAAGCCGAGTTGCGCGAAATGTCTCCGATCTGGATGGATGTGTGACTACAGTGCTACATCAACCTCTTCCGAGAGTGAATCCATCCCAGCTGTTATATCTGGATCATCAGCTCTCTTGCCCATCGCCAGGTACTCCATTCCATTCAAGATTCCCGGAAGCCAGAAAGACCGGAGACTACTCCACTACTTCTGTGTCCAAGGATCGGAGGATATCTCTGGGTTTCTGGCATCGGACTTCTGGTCTCAAACTGTGCTCCAGGCTGGACACGAAGATCTAGTGGTGCGGCAGGCCCTGATTGCAATGAGCTCACTACACCTAGACTACATATCATCAAGTCCTGACAGAGCATCGGTAGCCAGTCCCGAAACCTTGAGTCTGTACGGCAAAGCTCTACGATCACTGGGGAAGCGGATAGGCCAACCATCAGACGGCACTATAAGGACTGCTTTGATCTGTTGCATTTTGTTCTATTGCTGCGAAAGCACCATCGGTGACCGCAGTGCAGCACTCCAGCATCTCAGCAACGGCCTCAAGCTCCTGGTGTCTGCTCAACGTGAAAAAGTCGCCAAAGAGTCCAAGGGCATGGAAAGCTTGACCACTATTTTCGAGCGTCTGGACATGCAAGCCAGCTTCTTCGAAGACGATCGGATACCAATCCTTGCTTCACCAGAGTACAAATTTCGAGAGCCACATCATGGTCTGTTGCTGTCACGGAAAAGCTTCTTCGGACTGGAAGATGCTCAGCAACAACTGGTTAAACTTCAAGCATGGTTGTATCATTTTGTCAATAAGAACGTCGACTTCTACCAGGAACCAAAGGAGTCGCTGAGCTTGGACATCTTGGAAGAGAAGTCTTCTTTAGAACAGAGTTACAATGCCTGGATCGAAGGCATCAACGAATTCGAGAAAAGAGATCAACACGATGACCAAACCTTGCACGGTATTCGGACACTCCTAGTTCACTTCCATGTTTGCCAAATGATATTGCAATCAAAGTTCCCTCAAGATCATGGCGTGTTTGGTGTTTCACCCAATCCAACCGCTCATCACATACTCGATCTGGCTGAGACCTTGCTCAAGCATACTATACAGGTCAACGCCTCTCCCAGTGCTACCAGGACTCCACGGCGCAATTTCTCGTTGGAAACCGGAGTTGTAGCTCCATTATTCGCACTGGCAATCAAGTGCTCAGACGAGTCGGTGGCTACAAGAGCTGCTCAAATGCTTGCCGCATCATATAGAAGGGAGGGTTTGTACGATGCCCAGACCATGTCACGTATAATTGATGAACTTAAAAGGTCACGGGATAGCGCCACGCATATTAAGAAGGAGAATAGAGATGGGACAGAAGCTGAGATTCCACTAGAATATCATATACCCGAGCAGTATGACGGCGGTGGGATAGACAAACTTCTTTGGTCTATGAGTCTCCGAGACCATTCACTTGGAGGCCCCTCAAGCCACGGACACCCAGAGTTAGATACTAGAGAATGAAATGTACTGATGGTTTTCTTCCATTTCCTTGTCCTGTTTGTTGGGCAGTAATCACATCTGGGTTCCTTGCTGTACGGCGTAGCTGGATGGTCGTAAGCCCTAGTACGAAACGAGGGTATTCCGTTTTCTCGCGAGGCAAAAAAAGGTTCCTGCCTGACATGAAGGCATTAGTTTACAATTGCTTCTCACTCGTATAGCAATGATGTTGGTCCGCCCCTGGGTACGAATGAGATGCATGGTCCAATAAGGATGGTCGTTGTGAAGGACCAAGGCTGACGGAAAAGGCAAACACCCAACGACTGATATCAGCCCAAGTGCGGGGAAAGCCTCGATTATTTGGCTTGTGACTTCTGCACAGCCGAGCAATGTTGACATAATAAATGAATGATGGGCCCACTACATGTCGCCGAGATCGCTTCACTTACAGTTCATCTTAGACTCTCTCGCGGATTGAATACTTCGAAGTTTATTTCACGTAACCTCAAGCTTAATCATAAAACATCCCTCGTTGTTGTAATAAGCAGAAATGGCACCTAACCCGGACATCGGAGAGAATGGAGACGCAATTATCAACGCCTGTACATACCACAGGGGGGAGTTTGACAGGGTTCTGATACGGACGAACGAGCGAAAGATCGATGCACCATTTTTGCTGTCCACCCCGGACAGCGACTCATCATCAGGCCTCGGTATCTTGAGCCGACTGCCCGAGGAGTTAACTCTTATGATACTTCGAGAACTTGACATCCTCTCGTATCTGCGTTTCCGGCGCGTCAACAACCGTGCACGCAGCATAACGACAGCATCACGCGAGTACAAAACTGTGGTGAAGCATGGACTTCAGAGACTGAAACCACTGCTAAAGGCAGAGCTAGGTCATGTTTTCACCATGGCCCATTTCTACCAGACACTGGTCAGAAAGGAGTGTGAGCTCTGCGGAAAGTTTGCCACATTCCTATATCTTATTACCTGCCAGCGATGCTGCTTCACTTGCCTGCAAATCTCTGTTGACCTGCACGTTCTCCCGGTCCCGGTACCCAGAGTGTTCGCAAGAGCGCTGCACAGGTCAAGCAAGGAGATTGAAAAGATGTGTGGACCTAAACTTCGAGTGGTCTACGGCAAATACTCTTTGCAGCCGTGGCCTAGCGTCAAGAGACCCAGATACCTTGTACAGGCCAAGCCTGTTGTTGAGAAGCTCAGATGTCTTGATTCATCTCGAAGAATCCCAAAGTCGATACTATCACATCAACCGCAAGGTCAGTCTCACGACGAAATAAGACATGACTTTTGCTACCGGTATATGGCTGCTGCTGCGTTTCCATGGTACGATTTAAGTAACAACCAGGTGGAGTCAGGGGTGAATTGCAAAGGATGTCAGTTTCACGTTGAAGAGTACGAACGCATGAATAGACATCCAGATCCTCCATGGGGCTTCAATGATAGGGATCGGGTGTACTCGCGGGAGGAGTTCTTGTGCCACTTTGGATCTTGTGCGCATGCCCAGAAAGTATGGGCTGACACACAAGCCAACCGATTGGCGCCAGAATCCGATTTCACGCTACATGGCGGGATTCTGCTGCGTTATGAACCCAGACATGAACTTCATTGACCTCATGGTCAGAAATATGGCAAATGGCGAAGGTTTCCCGGACAGCCTCTGGGATTTGTCCCATCATTCTCCATACCTATTTAAGTATTACAGAAGAGTTAGACATTCTATAGTAAAAATCATATACTAAGCGAGCTAGTCAAATTGCTTAGTAGTTCAAAAAAGATCCAACGACATACAACACCATTACAACTATCAAGCATTACCAGAAGCTTATCTCCTAAGCCACGTATGTTGTTTCGTCTGTAATATACACAAACGCATTCAGGCGTTCTTCAGGGCACCTTGGATCTCGCTCTTATATCTGGTGTTGATAGCCCGCCGGTTAAGCTTTTGGGTAGCAGTGACAAGGCCCTGTGTTGTTCGGTCAGCAAGATTCACGTGTTGGAATATGGGTGAACTTACGCTTGCTGGCGTCCATTCCTCTGGTGTAACAACTATTCCAGCAACAATCTCGGCACTCGAGAGACCACCTCTTTTACCAGCCGCTTGAAGATCCTTCAGCAAAGTCTCTTTAACACGAGGGTCACTGTGCATGCTGTGCTCATCAATACCCATCTCGCGCGCCATATGGAGGAGAGAGGTCTCGTTAGGCATTACGACAGCAATCGGTCGGGAGTGCTCAGAGTCGGCATATACCATGACGTTCATGATACCCTGCACGCCCCGGTAGATAGCCTCCAGCTTCTCTAGGGCAACATACTCGCCACTAAGTAACTTGACCAGGTTCTTGATACGGTCGATCACGCGAAGATGACCATCGGTATCGAATTCGCCCACATCTCCGGTTTTGAACCAGCCATCTTCAGTAAAGCTTCTCTTGGTCTCTTCCTCATTCTCATAGTATCCTAACATAACGGCCCCACCCTTGATCAAGATCTCACCTTGCGGTATCTTCGTATCGGCAGAGTAGCCGAATTCGGGGACAGATACCAACTTGACCTCGATGGATCCCGGGATTGTACCGATCGAATGGAGGGTGAACTCAAGGGGGGATCCTAATGACCCGTTTGCACAGGTTTCGGTGAGACCATAGCCTGTGAACATTGGAGCAAGAACGAGGGACAGGAAGTGTTTGGTCGACAGAGAGATGGCGCTTCCTCCATTGAAAAGGAACCGGATTCTGCCGCCAGTCATCTCTCGAACTTTGCCAAAAACGATGCTGTCAAGCAGACAAGCACCAGGTAACTTGTGCTTGACCATGAAACTCTTGTATGCAAAGGCACGCCAGAACAAGGTTCGCAAAAGTACGCTTGCGTTGAGTCGAGCCATGACACCTTTTCTGATGGTCTCGTACACTTGTGGAACACCGGGCATGATTGTAGGCGCCAGTTCACGCATATCTCCAGCGCAATTTCTCACAGACGTATCGGACAGGGTCCGTGGATTGCCGTAACCAATGGCACCGCCAAAATAGTACCCGAGATTTTCGAGAGCCATTTCCAAGACATGGGCAAGCGGAAGATATGCAAGCAAGACGTCGTTATGAGTAACACAGTCAGAGACGCAGGTGTAAAGACCGGCAACTAGAATGCACATCAGCACCGAGTATCGAGAAGGAAACGGAGGTCATCTTACTGCCGGCAATGAGATTGCGGTGCGCGATCCGCACGCCCTTGGGAACACCCCCAGATCCTGAAGTGTACATCACACAGTACAGGTCATCAGGTTCGGGATACACGGGATCTACCATTTCTTTCTCGCCAGCCTTGCAAAGATCATCGAAGCTAATCACATTGATCTTTGGATGTGAGGTCTTGAACTCTTCCAGTACTTCCAATCCGCCGAAGATGGATGCTTTGTTCACGATCAAAGTGTGAACCTTTGACTTTTTGAGAGGCTCTGATGCGGTTTTAAGTAGATATGGGTCGATATAAATGACCTCAGCTTGAGTTTGGACGAGACTGTGCTCAAGGCCACTCGATCCAAGAGAGTCATAAGCTGTGATGATCGACATGGACTGGGTAGCACAAGCATGCGAAGTAGCGATCCATTGCGCACTAAGTCGAACCGATTAGACTGCAATGAAAAGGGGCGTAAGGGATGTTCATACCTCGTGGACCCAAACAGGAATACTTTATCACCTCGTCCAAGTCCCAACTTTCGTAAGCCTGAGCCGACTTCAAGGCAGTGTTTCTCATACTGCTTGTATGTCATGAAAGAAAAGCCAGATAATTCAAAGTATGTCCATTCTTTTTCCACCTTCTGCACTTTGCCGTCCACTTTCTTCTCGAACTGATTCGTTCCTTTATGGAGCCGAATCAACGTTCTCGAACCAACCGCATTGCTGTTGGGGAACAACCGTGCGCTGCGACGAATAATGTCGAAAACGGTGCGAACATCTTCTGATGGGCGTTCGATCAGGCCATCGCGAGCCCTTGGGTGTCGGCGGGGAACAGTTTCATTCGCCTTCTTCTCGTACTCAGACGATTCGATGGTGAAAGGTGGTTTGAACACCTGATATAAAGGTGTAATGCCTGAGGTATGCGCCATTCTGTCGCAAAGCTACTAGAAGGGTGAAGGCACAAAAGACGTTACTGGATATGATTGTAAAGGCTCGACAAACTTTCAGTGTCAGGAGGCGAATATAGGTCGCAGGACGTTGATGTTGGGACCAATGGCTCCATAAAGGCAACTGGACGCCATCAGCACCCAACAAAATGTAATGTTCGGGGATAACACTTTGTTGGCGGCTTATCCCTGCGTCCGATCCTGTCTTACTCCCCACTCTGACGTGGGACCTCTGATCAACCTGCAGCGCATGGTCAATGCTGTGTCGCTCATTGACGCGTAATTCCTCGTTGTCTGCTGTGACTATTGACATATGGGTGATATGGCTAAGCCAGGTTGGGTGCCTCGTCTGACGTGCTGACACAGTCAACCATTCCTCCCAACCAATCGCCCGATGGGTCGGGTTATAGCACTCAGCAATGCAATAATAAGCTGACTGCAAGCTGTTTGGATTATCGCAGTCCCTTGGCCATAATTTGTTGCCCTCGAGCTATCGTGTCCCTGTTGCTTATTGACAGGAAATGGCTGCAAAGAATAGTCAAGCTGGAGGATGCGCTTTGACGACGGAGTATTGGCCGATATGACTAACCTCGTTGTTGAAGAAGGGTATAAGTAAGCACACAAGAGGTAACGATAACATCTAGATCTGCTGGATTCAGGCTGCTAGACGGCTAAATTATGCGTGAGCTATTCCTTCTGACACATTCTGTCAGCCATGTGCCTTTAGCGCACCATCCGTTCCGTTCTCATCCTGCCCCCTACAGAATAATGGCCCAGCCCTTGATCAACCGGGACAACAAACTGAAAGTCAAAGGGCTGAATACTATCACCAACTCGTAACAGTTTGAGCTGAAATATGCAAACAATTCCTGCCTAGGCTTTCTCGAAAACCTTGCCATAAATACATCCTAATTCAGAGATAGGCGTCTTCTACCGTAGATCATGATGTCTCGATCGCAGCTTTGAAGTCGTCGCGCCATCTCTGGAACGCATCCCGGAAGCGCTCGTGAATCGTGTACTTGATGATAAAGGCTGCGAGCCCACCGTAGGTCTCCCAGCTAATATACTCAGTGATCTTCTCATGACTCGTCGGGTCAACAGACTCTATGAACTCATGAATGCGCTCGCTGTGACTCAAGAAGAAAGGCATGCCGATGTAATGCCAGGTAACCCGATATCCTAACCTCCCGTCATGAGTCTCGAAGCGCTCTACTCTATCAACAGTTTCGGCGGCTGTATTTGTCCGCTGTTTCGAGTTCTTGTTCATGTGGACATCAACTGTGAAATCTATCCCTGAATACAGGTAACCCGGGCGAGAGATGACTTCATGTAGCTCCGAGTCATTTGTGGTCTGATCAGTGATAGGGGGGGCTTTTGTGATGGTCCCGCGAGGGGTGAGGGCGTTCCAGTACGGCCAGGTATTAATATCAATCAGCTTCTCGAGACATTGTAGTGCAGTTGCATTGATCATGACAGAATAGCTGATTGAAAATGCGGATAAGGTATTAACACTGTTGATTGGGGTAGGAAGGGGAGAGCCAAGACTGGCTGGCTGCCCTCTTGTAATTTTTCCGTTGGAGAAAGACATCGTTGGAAGTTAAATCACAGTCAAGTCAAAGAAATATCGACAATATAATATGAATTCCAAACAGGAAGGTCATAAAAGATTGAGGGGAACTGTGCAGGCTGATCCTCGGTTACCAGCGTTGCGTATGCTGACGTGTACCAACATCTGCCCACAAATGGCCGCAAAGCTTCCTCGTTCTCACAGCGTAGCACCACGAATATTTCGTCTTTGGAAGCCATCGACACGTGCTGGTAAGAGGCCGAATTGTTGACTTGTCCCGTCGCTCACTATACTATGGAATTCATTCTGGTGATACTTATCCATTGATTGCACGCCCTAGTTCGTCTGCGTTATATGTTTTGAAAGGCTACAGAGCGTTCTCAACGTTACCGAATACGTGGGTAGTTACGCATATACTTCCTCCCTGGCCGTTGGCAATACTCGAAAGGATCAGCTTTAGGAAACTGGTCGGAAAGAATGGGAGGCGCTAAAATGAACGACCCCTTTACTCCTGAATTCGCCGAGTTCGCGACGGAGACCATGGATGAATGGAAGCTTCCTGGGATATCTATTGCAGTCATCGATGGAGATGACGTGTTCTCTAAGGTTTGTTCAATCTGCATAAGCTTCACAGCTTGACCTCGCTGACATTACAAAGTCCTTCGGTTACGCGACGTTGCCAGACATCCTCGCTACCCCAGAAACCCTTTGGTACGGAGGATCTACAACTAAAGCATTTGTCACCGCAGCTTTGGCCCATCTGATTGAAAGTGAAGAATATTCTGCCTTGTCTGATGGTTGGCAGACTAAAGTTTCGACCATTCTTCGCGAGGACTTTGTCACTCAAGATGATTGGGCAACGAACAACATCACGATTGAGGACCTGGCAAGTCATCGCTCAGGCCTCGGCAACAACGATGCAGGTATTCGTCTGCATGAGGACGGAAGGAAATGGACGATCAGGGATATTGCACGCAACCTACGTAACTTTCCTCTGGAGTCTCAACCACGAACAAACTTCTCTTACAATAATGAGGGTTATGCTACCCTCTCCCTTGTAATTGAAACAGTCACTGGCAAATCGCTTCGGGACGTGTTGACAGAAACTATTTGGGGGCCACTTGGTATGACCTCCACCTTCCTTGACCTGCAGGAAGCCGAAGACGCGTCTGAGCACCTGTCAACAGGCTACTATTGGGATCCTGAAGAGAATTGTCACAAGCCCATTGAACAACTGCCGACAGATATTCTCAGTGGTGCTGGGGCTATAATTTCCAACGTCCTCGACTATACAAAGTGGATCAAATGCCTGCTGCGTCAAGAAGCTCCGTTGTCGAAACAGGTACACAAAGATATACGTAGGCCTCGCATTGTCGACAACCCAGACCCTGCAAGGGGAACAGACATTTCTCTTTATGGCCTATCTTGGTGGAGGACTTCAATCGATGGTCATGTTATCTACTGGCATTCTGGATCGACAACAGCACATGGTGCCCTGATCTACTGGCTGCCAAAGGAGGACTATGGGGTTGTTGTCCTTGCGAATCACCCTTCTCCAGTGAGGGAAATTATTGTGAGACAGCTTGTCAATGACAGACTCGGAGTCCCGCTGGCGAGGCGTTACGACATCGCCCAAGAGTAGGTTGAACAGACTGTTGCAAAGAGACCAAAAGGCTGACCCACTACAGTGCTCGAAACGCCGAGCGACAGAGAAAGCAGGAGGCTGAGAATGCAGTCTCGACTCTTTTCCCAAATGCACCATCATCCCCTCGATATCCCTCGGTTAACGTTGACATGCTTGCAGGGAAATACTATCATCCAGGCTACGGCGTCTTCGAGTTCACTACTGTTTTAGCCCCTGGTAGTTCAAAAATAAAGGATCTAGTAGCTGACCGAAAAGACGTGCTGTGGAAAAGCCGGGTAGTGCTGCGTCACGTTTCAGGGGACTTTTGGGTATTGTATAGCTTGCTTCTGGATACTCCAGGGATACCTGAGAGGTTCCTTGCTATCGAGTTTAAGCTTGGTATTAATAAAGAGGTATTAGGTATTATCTTAAGAGATAGGGAAAAGGAGTTAAAGTTTAAATTATTTTTATTAAAGCTTTAAATAAAAGAAATATTATATTCTTATTTAATGTTAATTAAATATATTTTTTAATTAATTTAAGTTTAACTACTTAAAAATAAAAATATCTTTATAGTAATATATAAAATATAACTAATAAGGTCTTATAATAAGATAAATATATTAAATTACTTATTTTAATATAATATAATATAAGTATTATATACCCTATATTATAACCTTAGTAAGTATATTATATCCCTAGTTTAAGCTACTATTTCTTTACTAATATAACTTTATCTATTCTTAGGCATAAGGTTAGTTAGTTATATGCTTCAGTATATATATTTAATTAATTAAGCCAGTTATAACTTTAGGTCAATTTAATTTTCACTAACTAACTTATACTAAAGTTAACCTATTTCCTTTAAACTTTTAAACCTTACTATTACCCTGCCTTTATCCCAGAACTCTATTTATAGATATACTTTACTAATTTAAAAGTAGCTCCTTCTCTACTATAATAACCCTTTTAGATATATTAAGAAGCCACTTTTTATATATAACTAAGCCTGTAAAAATAGTAAGAAAAGTAACCTAGTTTAATTTAAAAGGTTTACTTTCTTTTAGGTTTTTCTTTAGCTTCTTAAGACCTAATAACTTCTTATTAACCTAAATTAAATTAATTATATAAATAAGAGGCTATTAATCTATATAAAAGATTAACCTAATTAGGTTATAGTTAAAAATAGTTATTTTAATAAGGTTAGATTAGTACCTTAATAAGAAGTTCTTTCTAATAAAAGCTATTATTATATAAATTTCTTTATATTCTTTTTTACTAATTATTATAATAGCTAGCCTAATAGCTAGATTAAGATTATAGCTAGTTCTATAGTAGCTATAATTATATAGCTATAGGCTATTTTATATAATAAGTATTATATTATTAGCTATAATTAATATTAGTAACTATAACTAATAGAGGGAAAGTTAGGTCATGGAATATACTTTATAATAGATATATAGGCGTAGTATATTATAAAAGTCAATTAAAGAGTAGTCTTTTAGGTAGGATAAAGAAAGGGACCTGATATAGCTACCGAGAGGTAAACCTATAGGTAGTATTTATATTACTTAATTAAGGTAGTAATTATACTACTAAGGTAA